>PPHD01010467.1:0-19611 GCA_002909625.1 Bambusicola thoracicus
TCAGGGCACTCATAGTACTCACCCAGCACTCACATCTCTCCATCTCTGAGTATCCTGGGCAGAATCACTGCCTCTCTCCAAGTGCCAAAAATGGGGTCCAGAAGCCGTATACAGAGTGAGCATGTGCATACATACACATTTATATATACATACACACACCTATATCTATAAAAATCCCAAAGACATTTTGGGGAGGGAGGAAGAGGGAAATCCCTCCTTTAATCTGGACCTAAATGGGAAGACCCGGTTTGCACTGGAAGCGAGCTTTCAGAAACGTAAGGAATGAATGGTCTGCTTTGTATCCGCAGCTTTGATATATCAGTTCCTTCAGTGACAGACTTGTTAATCTTTCCAATGTTGCTTTTTCAAAAGAAGACAAACACAGAGGATAAATGCGAAGGGCCAACCACATCCCCTCCCATAGGAAGTCTCGCCACATGGGCAATTCTTCCAAGTAAAGAAAACAGCCCACTTTATTTACAGGGTAAATCATTTTGACTTATCTTGCAGGGGTTTGCTCATAGCAAACTGACAGTTTCCCCCTGTTGCACAGTAAATGGCTGACGGGGAAAATGTTTTCCTTCCCACCGTGTAGAAACAACCAGCCAGAAGGGAGGAGGGGTCGGGGACTTCATTTTTCCTAATACTCCATTAATGTTCTCCTGGCTGACAATCACTGCAAAGGCCTGAACTCACCACTCCAGGCAGCTCGAGCAAGAAACCTGAATCTCTACAGGGATTTTTAGCTAAGTACATTGACTCAAGTTAGAACTTTTGGTCTTAAAGGGTAAGGTAACCATTAAAACTGTTTCCAAGTAAGTGGCATTACTGTAGGAAAAAACAGTACCTAAAGTCTCTCTTTTTTCCCCCCTCTGTTTAAATCCTTGTTCTACACTTTTTTCCTCTCCCATAGAGATCCACTAGGCACAACCAAATTAATCCACTTCTTTTTACATGTACAGTCTAAATAGAAAAACATATCTAGATGTAGGGCAGATTTCTATTTTCGTGTAGGTTAAGTTTGCAGCTCAAGGAACAAATGAGTGCCAAGCTTTCTTCTATGGAAGTCCATGAGGTCTCAGACGTGACCTTCAAAGTAGTCAGCCTACATCCCCAGCTCCAATCCAACTCATAGCAAAAGCTCTCCTTGCTCTTCAAACAGATCTCTCTGAGCACATTGTCCCTGTACCACATGAAAGCAAAACAAATGATTCAAGGACCAAAAAACTGCAAGGATGTCTGGATTTCTTACCATTCCACATCTTTACATAGCACCCAGCGCAATCATAGAATCAGCAAGGTCGGAAAAGACCTTCAAGATCACTTAGTCCAACCATCCAACTACCACCAGTCTGAACACCACCAGTGAGCAACAATAGCAATGAGGAGAGAGCATTAAGGTTGTCCCAGCAGTCTATTTGCTGGAGGTGTGCTTGTTGGAAGGATAGGATGAGATGGGTAGGTCAGAGGAGTGCTTAGCTAGGGTTGCTTTGAGACTGAAAAAGGAAAGCATTTCTCCTGCCACAATTGCAGCAGTGTAAGCCACTCTGCAGTCTTTGTTAATGATCATACTCAGCTAAATTGGGATGAACTGGAAGTGCAAAAGTCAACGTTGTTCATTTCAACAGTGATTACAACAGGATATAAGTATGTATGTGCTTAAGTGTTTTCCACAACAACAAGCTAAAAAAACCATCTAAGGTGACATCCATGCCACAAACACCATGGGGAAACCCACCAACAAATTTAGATGCCCTACACAAGCACAAAGACAGAAGGTGTCATGTTTTGCAACCTTAACACAGCAGGTTAAGAAACGTGCATGTTTCACATCCCCAATAATGTCTTATTTAGAAGACATCAATCACAGCCAGACCCCAGGCAAAATCAACATAATTGCAGTGATTTATACCTTTTGACACTCTGGTCTGCTGACACTGGAAAGACAATGTGCATCTGAGTTTGCTGCAAATATCCAATAACACATTTTTCTGCTTTTTTTTTTCAGTTAGAAATATGAAAACATATGTTCTGATTTATAAACTGCAGGTCAAACATGCAGGTGTTAATGGCTTTTTCCCTGAGATTTTCAGCTCCAGACAGGCCTGTGTATGAACAACCAATTAAAAAAATAGAAAAGAGCAGAGCATAATGGTGTTCCCATCATCTCATAGTAACAAAATAGCACAGCGAAATTAGAAACACAGGCCTTTCCACCAGGACTCAACATCCAGGTAAGAAAACAACTTTGGATCCTGCTCGAATCCAACAAATGCTTCTGCTTTGACCTTAAATTGTGTGATTTACAGTAATAATAAATATTTTAAAGACCACTCCTATTTAAATGACTAAGAGTTGAAAGTTTTCACTAGTATAGTTAGTTGAATGATTAAAAGTAACTGCAACCCCGCCTGTACTAATGAAGGCTACACAAAGGCTCAGCCTGCTTAATAGGTACATTTTTTCCTTTATGATTTTTCTTCGTTGTTCTAATATCCCCTCTGGGTCACATCTGCACAGGTAAATTTACGACGTTGAGGATTATCCTGCTCTATCTGCGCTGGGCTAAGAGCCTGGCAGGTAAATACAGACACATTGCAGGACCTGGGCCAGTTCGGTTCTTCCAACCAAGATGCCACAGCAAAACCAGACATGGAGAAAATTCGTGTTTTTAAGTCTCGTTACACATTACAGAGTATGACAATGCAATATCTTTGCCTGCAAATTCAATATTTAAAAATCAGTGTTCAGCATGCTCTACTCCAAAGTCAGTCTCCAAAACTGAATGACAAACTGCAGCTGCTTTGGGTCAACGTCACCCAGCCTATGGCCCACAGCACACACCAGAAGATGCAACGCTCGCAGAGATGCAACAGAACTGTAGAAGTACGGAAGTTCTTGCTGGGAAAGGGTTCTGAGGATTGCTCAGCCACATCACCCAGCCACTGCAGGTTTATTGCCAGCACCTCAGTACGTCACCCCAAGATCTCCAGGAATGGTGATCCCACAGACTTCCCAAGTATCTGCCCCAATACTGCACCCTCCCAAGTAAAGAAACTTGTATTAACACCTGAGAGTGGTAAGGCAAGACCTACACATCCAGATGTGCAAGAAGAGCTGGGAAAATGATATTAAAAATGAGCATCTGATGATCAGCCTGAATTTTCATTTCAGCAGGTGGTTCACATCACAAACTCAAACAACAGTTTGGTAGCTATTGACTTTTTTTTTCCTAAGGCTGGGCAGTCTATTGGCTTACACAGGCTGAGAAATGCCCCAAAATGGCCTGAGAAAGTTCCATACACAATTTCATCCTGTATTTTCCCCATCAGGTAACGTAACTTATAACTAAGGCAAAGATTTGTTAAGGCAGCAAGTCAGTACTGCCTCGAGACCACAGAATTGTTGAATATGGTTGTTTTAATGGGGATTCAAAGTGGTTTTGCATCATTTGGAATTTATAAATCAGCTGCTCGTTTCAAAAACAAACCGGCCACATAATTCCCACCAAGTACAGTTTCTAGCAACAGTGCTATGAAGAAAACACCAACGTTTGCAAACCCAACAAAAACATGGTATATGTGGTAGAAATGACAACCAAAGAAAGCTCGAGAACATCCTCTAAAAACATTCCAAGCATCTTTCTTTTTCATGCCATGAGAGATGATTTTTTCTATTTCTTGTGAGGCTCTGCTGTTTTGCTTGCAATTCCTAAGAGAATTGTGACCTCATGAAGAAAAACAACCAGGACAGAATTAGCCCGTATTTATATATTAATAGCTTTACCTCCAGCAGTAGTAGATACAATTCTGAGTCAAAAACCCTAATTTGTGAGTGTTTGGATAGCAGCGCTCCTGCAAAGCTGTGGTAGCAAGAATCATCGCAGAAGGATGGATTGTGGTTCCCGATCGCTGCACTTATTAAGGATTGGATCTAAAAATTAAGCGCCTACTCCAAAACCCATGAAATCCAAGATGATCCTTTTGCATTCCCTGGATTTCTAATTTTTTTTTTTTTAATCAAACCTTAAACACACGCTAGAGTCACAGCACAGTGGGGGGCACTGAAAGGGAATGCAAGACAGTAAACCTCTTCCAACATAAGCTTTCACAGCGGCGTTAGTTAACAGGGTGGTGCTGGCCCAGGAGAACTAGATGTCAACAAGTCCCCCTCCCCACCACTGCCATGCCCTGCCAAGGTCAGTCCAGCAGGTGACCAATCCTTGTCCCCACCCTACCTGGGGAGATGTCCGCTCCCACTGCCCCTCCAAAACACCCCTCCTGGGCCGCCAGAGCGAGCCTCCACCCCAAGGGCCTGTGAGGCAGTGAAAACTGATACGAACCGAACGGCAAAACCAATATTTGGTCAGGCCGACGGGGGACTATCGATTCTTTTCTCATGATATCCGTGTCTCCTGCACTTCCTGCTACTCTGGGGCACTGGAAACCCAAGTCCCTGCTAGACCAAGGGTGGCCAGGCTTTGACTCTCCAACATCTGTACCTCACAAGAAGTTCACGTGTGGTCTCCCAGGCCGACGCTCATCCACATGAGTGGCAGCAGGGCCGTGGTGGCGGGAAAGGGACCAGCGGGAGCTGTGAGGGCAACGTCACCGGGTCAGAGCAGGAGAGCACCACACAGAGCTGCTGCCACCTTCTGCCTCTGCCCAGTTCCTCACAGCCTTGGGGCTACATCAAGGTTTATCACCTAATTTTTTCACTCAATCCGTCACATCTGTTTTCTCCAGTCTTTGTTGTTATCTGTCCCAAAAGCTTCAGCGTTCTTGATGGAGGTCCACATGATGTGACTTTTATATGGAGGCCCAAGGACACCCTAACTTTCTAATCCTTGCACTCAGCGCGCATCCTATTCCCATCTCCAGGTGAGGGTTGGGTACCCACCTCATCCTCACCCCAAATTTCCAGTTTATCCCAGCTATTCCAGCATCAATAGCCTTATCACAGGGAGCCAGGCATGGTACGTCATAACGGCCAGCAATGGGGATAGCAGATCCAGGGGGAAATAAAACTACACTACTGTGATTAACCATAATCACTTTAGCATCTCAAACTCTGGCATTCTTTTCCAGAAAGGTATCTGTTTTAAGGCTCTTCCTCTGAGAAAGCTACATTCTCCCTGAAAGTTACCTGAGATGAAGAGAAGTTTGCCAAACCACACACAGCACCGCTTGGTGCCTCGGTTTGCCCCGTTGCAAAAGTTTTCAGCGACTGTGGAGCGCACCCAGGGATATAAGAAGAGCACCAGGAAGGTTTTCTCCTCTTTCATCAAAACATTTTGCTGGCAGGTTTAAAAGCTGTAGTGTTTGCAGCAGAAAGCTTGCTTCTAGCCAAGGCTTACAGAAACTTGCCTTGAACTCCAGCACGCAGAGAAACCTGTGAAACTTTCAACTTCTACCCAAGCAAGAGGCAGTGAAATGACACATACCTGCATGGCAGCTGCAGACCCAACTGTCTCTGAACAGCTGAGAGTAGACACAATCACCAAAACACCACAAGCTGTCCTCTCCAAGGGCATGCAAAGTGAGATCTCCCACACCGCCGAGTTCACCCAGGATTGGAACATGCAAGAAAACCAAAGCTCCTCAGCTGTCTCCACGTTGTTCCTGCTGATCCCTTGCCTGGCTCCGACTGGAGATACAGAAAGCTTTGGAGTGCTATTCACCCACGCCACCCAGATACAAGGAAAATAGTCCTGCTAGAGCTGGCTTTTGTCTCTGTACGTCTCCAAACACATCGCCAAGCTTTCCAGTTTCTTGGCCTTTCCCAAACTGCCTCTGCCTTCAGCAGTTCCACAGTCAGAAGAGCCCAGAGGAGGTGGAAGAAAGCCTGGACCCAGCCTTGCTAAATCACAATGAGAGAAAGGCATAGGAAAGCAAAGGTTAATGTGATGGGCAAAATGCACTGATGCAGCAAGAGACTTGCCTAGGAAAAGCACAAGTGCAATGGCACGTTGCTGAGGGCACCAGGTGGCACTCAGATGCTGCGGTGCCAAGGACAAAGTGACCCAGCTCACAGCTCTGCCTACCCTCAGAGTGAATGAATTCACCATGCACCTGAACGAGAGCTGCTCTCATTAGCTCTCACAGGAGCATACCAGCACTACAAACACACTTTGCAGGTTGCATCTGGCAAAAAGTGCCTCACAAGGGTTTGGGAGAGTCTATAGAGAAAGCACTCAGCCCTCAAAAAGACAAATATACAATGGAGTTGGCTAGGTGGTGGCTGCCCTTGTTAAACTTAGTGGAAAAACACAACTTGTGCAAACCGAATTCCCTTGCTAACCTCTTCCCCTTGTTGAAATATTAAACAAAAATAACTTTGCTTTTTATCTCTGAGCCAGCGGGACAAATTCATCATTAATGGAACTTCTGCGAAGTCAACAGGGATCTATCTGAGATGAAGAAACGAATTTGACCTGTTGCATCCCGTGTCCTTATGTTCTAGATAATAACCAAGTTGTACAGGCTTTTAATTAAAGGAATCTAAAAACCTGGCCAAAATGGCTTGGTTCTCTTCCCCCCCGGTGTTGCTATCTGTACTTTCATACTGCTTTCTCTTTAAGCAACTTCTGAAAATTGGTATTTTCGGCTTATTTAATCACTTTTGGTTTTGAATCAGAAGACTGTCAAAATTAATTCCTTCATAACGTTTTCTTTAAAACGCTCTCAAAGCTTTCATCAAACGCTCACAAAAGCAGCATTGTGGGTGTTCTTAAGTACACACATTCGTTAGCACAGCTCCAGCCAAACGATGCCTTGTCTCGCTCAAGGCTCTCCTTGGAAAACACAGGGACTGAAGCACAGCAGGGCAAAGGGCCCAGCTGAGCACACCCTCACAGTGAGGCAGGACACGAGGAATTCAAAATCTTGCCTAGAGGAGCATGAAGATGATGAAAGAGCAGCCAGCAACGCCACTGTTAGGTGGAAGATGTGTTCTGTGCTTGGCATGCCAGCTGGTGAGGGCCTGGCCTGCACAAACACGTCACTGGGGTGAAGCAGGGTGTCAGGGTAAAGCAGAGGATAATAAAATCACTTTAGATTTATTCCTCTAAATTGGAAACTTCATGCTTACACCTGACTAAATCATCAGCCTGAAACTTTAGCTAGACTCCCACAGAAAAAGTATGAAACCTTATCCCATCTTTGTTTAACAAAGGCCAATCAAGCTCGCCTAATGAATTCTGCAGATGGAGGCAAGGGGACGCGTTTGGCCAATGTAATCCTGTGGGGTTTCATCAAACCCACCTCACCCTGCCCATCTTTTGGTGGCAGAAGAGCCCAGCGGGGACATTTCAATCCTCACAGCCCTCCACAAGGCAGGCACAGGCTGCAGACTTCACAGACCCCATTGCCATTGAGGCAATGGCACAGGCAGCCTGGGTAATGGCAGCGCTAAGTGGGCAGATGGGGCAGGGATCCACCAGACTCTCTGCTTGCAAAGTGCAAAAGGATGATTTTTTTTTTTTGAAGGGGAAAAAAAAAAAAAGCCCAGCATAAGGAGCTGGTTAAAAAACAATAAATCAGTGGTGAAATGTGGATAACAACCTTCTCTGTAAAATCAACATGGATTGTGTTCCTGCAGAGAGCTGTCTGACAGGCTGGTTGAAGCCTGACTGCTTGCAGCCAGATTTTTTTTTCCCCCCCTTAAAAACAGGCTGGAGGAGTATCTCAGATCAGAGGGAGGCAAGGAGGTCTCTTCCTTTCATACACGGTTCTGCTGTGTTAGAAAATCAATAAGCAAGGTCCCGACCTCAGCATAACTTCAGGCATCATTCACAACTCCTCCAGAGCACGTTCTGCCCCTGCTTTCCCTTCTGAAGGCACTCACCGGACTGAGTAGAGGCAGGAAGGTGAAGCCCAACACTTCACCCAAGCCTAACATACACCGGTCAGGTAGGAGCCCTATCCCAGGATGAGGGCAGCTGCAGGGAGTTGGGGTCAGCTGAGGTAGAGCCCAGCCCCAAAGGAAGCAAGGGGAGAGAAACGATATGGAGCACAGAGGTGCTATGGATTAATATGCAAATTCCCACCAGAGAGGAGGGTATCAAAAATAAAGCACACATTCCTTCTCTCCCTTCTTGCTTTAGCACGTTGTTTTCTGTTAAATCTCCTGTTTTTAAATGTGAGAGTCACTTTGCCACACGTTTTGCCTCCAGTAGACTCCTCAGGCTGGCTAAATTGGGTGATTAAAATATAGGAAGGCCTCCAGATTCCCCTCAGGACTGTTTTTAATATCTGTAAAACTGCCACTTTGTCTTGCCAAGGTAAACACCATCGCACGCAGTTCAAAGGTGAGCAAGCCTAAATGTTTCCCTTTGCCTGAATGGAATCTGCCTGGGGACCTGCAGGCCGTGCCGGAGGGGGACGCGCCGAGCCCAGCCGCAGCGCGGTGGCCGGAGAGGCATCTGTGTACACAATGCTAACTTCTCCCACACAAATACTAAAAATTTCTCATTAAAAGTTATTGCTGTGTCAACATGCAAGGCCACCAGCCCCCAATCTGGAAAAAGCGTTCTGGTTTTTATTTTTTCTTCCACTTTGCTGGGAAAGCAGCAGAAGGGAAAGGGATGGGACGTGAGACCGGAGTCATCTGCTGCTGACTTTGGATCCCTGCGCTCTCCCTTGTCACTCAAGTTGAGATTTCCAACTGTTCCACTTCATCTATTTTCGTTCCTTGCTACCCAGATTTTCCCCCCCTCGCCTCTCCTTTGCTCCCTATCACGGAGCTTTATATGTACCTCACATGGCCCCGCCACTTGGCGTTACTTTAAATGGAAATGCAATTTCAAGCCATCTTGTTGTCGTAGTGGCTGCAGCGCCTTTGGAGTAGAAAGATTTGCTGTTATCCAGACAAATCTACACAGATGCAGCTGTAAATCTGAACGTGCTCTACCCATCCGTGATCGCTTCCACGGGTGGCCAGGAATTCACAGTAAAACAGCACGGGGACCAAACATTTGGTCAGAGCCAGCAAGGCAAAATTCACATCCAAACTCCACCAAGGGCAACTCTGACTGCCCCCACAACACCAGGCACTTTGCTCTGACGCACCAAAGGAAGGTTTCAAAACACACTTTATCATCAGGTGGTGTAAAGGATGGAAAGATACCCCGGGGAATGAAAATATGGGATGGGGTGGGGCGGAGAGGGCAGGGTGCCAGTAGTGCGCTGTGCAAGCAGCTGCCCTGCTTGGAGCATCCAGCCCAGGGGAGGGCTCAGCAGCAGCTCCCAGTGCCCCACTCTCCAGCACGATGCTGCGATGCGTGCGGGTTTGTGCCGAGCCGACATGAAATACAGCAACGTGCAATTAACCTGATGTAATGCTATATATCAATAAGTTAAAAAAAACCAACAGCTTGCTTTGAGGTCAGGCACCCACACACACAACTCAAACAGTGGAGACCTAATCCAAATTTATTGGAGTTTGTAACAGCTGGACTTATGCCTCTAATACCTTTTAAGTGCCTCTTTTAACAGTGAACTGAGTGTGTCTTTCATTAAGGTGGAGTTGAAAGTACCTTAAGTTCATAAGCATGAAAATAGCCATTTAGTTCTCTTAGAGATTAATTCTGCCTTCAGTTTACTCTCATCGAACCCCATTAATGTCTGGGATTCTGTCTTGCGTGTCCCATTTGCATAAGCTCTGTTTATTATAAGGCCTCTTGATAATATAGAAGCATTAGAATATTTCTCTCCCAAAAATCCATAGGCATTAATCCTGGAATCCTCCTAACGTCCTCAATTCACCATCAAATCCCACAACAGAAACAAATGTGCTTTCTAATCAGCAATCTTTTCTCGCTTACAGGCCCCGATCCAACAAGCTTTTAAGCAAACAATTTACTTTAAGCAATGAGTAGTCATCCTGGAACCAATGGAACAGCTCGTGTGTTATGATGGATTGGGGCCATAGAAAATTGCCTTGATGAAAATGTCAATGCTCCCAAGAGCTGGTGAAAATATATTTTTATTATAAACACACAGAGGAACTGTTTTGATCTGAACATTATGGGGAACAAGCTTTGAACCAATGCTTTTTCACGGTCAGATCTAAACAGAAATTGAACACCGCCAGGCTTGGATGACAGTTTAAAAAGGCAGCCCAGAGCCAGATTGATGTTTGTATATAATGAAATTTAGTATTGATGTGATATGGACACTGTCCAGCCTCTAAGACTTGTTAGGGCAACACACAGAATACGTGGAAAAGATAAAAATCAAAGGAGCATGGGGAAAGTAAGTCTCAACACTAAGAGGAAACATTGTTTTGAGGAGCTATTTTGCTGCAAACATTCCGAAGATAAGCTGCAGCCAGATGTAAAATACAGAAGTGACTGTGACGTGCAGGCACCGTGTGCAACCATCTATCACATGCAAGTTTAAGTCAGCAAATCAAAGCTGGGCCATTAACCAGATGTGAGTTAATAACTGGAGACGGGCTCACAATAGAGCCTTTACACAACCATCACTTTGCCCCTGTACCAGTAGATGCCCAGAGCTGCAGGAACAGAGGTGAGGGCATCCCCACCTGCCCTGCCTGCAGATGACTTTGGATAGCACTATTCCAAAGCAGTCTTGCTCATCAAGACCTGATGGACAACACAGATGTGCTTCACTTTTCAAGTTGACATTTCACCATGTGGAGTTCAATGCCCATACCCAGGAAGGTGTGAAGCCAAGGTGGGGAACCTCACAGGAAATGATAATACACAGATCCTAGAAACACAAGGCAGACAGCACTTCGAGTCAGGCCTTGTGTACATTCCCAGACACGCAGATCCCTGCCATAAACTGGGCAAAAGAGGCTTAAGGTAGCATGGACTTATTGCTCTTTTGGAGGGAACAGGGTAAGACAGGCTATGGCCGGACCCAGCTCAAAGCGCAGTAGTTGTGCACCCACTGCACCCTGTATCAGCCAGTTCCTCCACACCAGGGACCTGCCTGGTTTTCCGCTGTCTGCAGGGAAAACACTCATTTTCCTATATCCCATCTGTGACTCTGCACTGAATGCTTCAGATACAGAAAGCTGCTGGGCCAGGGGAAAAAGGGCAGAGAGCCAGAGAGGAGCGGGCAGTGCATCAGCCACAGAGCCACGTCCCGGCTGCAAATCAATTGTGCCCACGGGTTGTCGGGCTGCAGGGGCCAGGGAGGGAGTTTGTTTTGCTTTGCTTTTCTTAGTAAACCACAAGCTTATTTCCTAGCATGTTATCCTGGGAATGACAGGCAGGGCCAGGGCTGCCGGGTGCCTGGGAAGAGGCTGCCAAGTCCTGAGGATCACCATTGCTAATTGGCTCCTCCGAAACGAGCGTGACAGAGCCACATTTTCTCACCCGCGGGTTTCAGGGTTATATTTAACCAGCCGAGGCAGAATTAAATGTCAGCTGGGCTGGAAGGGGAAAAAAAAACAAAACAAACAACAACAAACAACAACAAACAAAGTGAGAACTTGTCATTAAGCCGGGGGGGTTCAGTGCTAAGCACACTGCGGCCGATGCCCACGCTCAGGGCTGGCAGGCATGGGCAACCCTGACAGCATGAAGGGACCGAGAGATTCAGCCCTTTAAAAACAAATACCTCTGCTGTAGATCGTTTATTTTGAGTTTTAAGGAACACAGCACACCGGATAGGGAGGATACAGGTGCTGGGAACCATTACGTGTTCCTGCTTTCTCTGCTGGATGAGACAGGGGCAGAAAACTCCTTCAAAACACCTGGGGTCACTTCAAGACCCTGCTCTGTTTGAAGATGCTTGAAAGCCAACATGGGCTTCAACCATTTGGATGCAGCAAAGGAGACATTTGCCCTCTGCCAAGCCAGAATGCCAGACACTTGCAGAGGAGACAAGGTAGCAAGGTATAAAGACCGCTCTGGTTGCTCCTCACTTGCTTTGCTGAGGGGTAAAAGAACTATCACTGTGCTGTCCTATCTTTGCATTACAAGTTTTCATTACTCTCCTTTCCCCCCCACCAGAAAAATATTACTCAGTCCAGGTAGCCTTTTCCTCCTCCTGTTGCCAAACAAGAAGAAACATCAACATTTAGACAAGCAAAACTCCTCCAGGAAACCAAAAGCATCATTTCCAAATGCAAGGCTTTGCTTTCCGGTTTGAAGCAAAGTATTCCAGACCTAGCTGCTTTCCTGAGTTTAAAACCCTGCTTTTTTCAAGTCAAGATGGACACTGCAAATGGAGTCATTTGTTTTGAGACAGTTTAACCCTCTTCAGAGGCATTATATTATTTGGCACTACTGAGTCAGAACTCCTTATTCAGGGTGAGCCGTTATTTTGGCTTTTGCATCTTAACTGCAGACCAAAAAATCCTGAAAACCCAACAAGACATTGACACATCCAAATTTCCTTCAGGCTGGCAGGTCTGTCTTCAAACCATCCCTTCTTAGACAAAGTTGGAAATATTAAGCTTGAGCTCATATGTCTACGGATTTATTTTCCTTAGCTCCCATCTTTAAAATCTGGAGCCCATAAATAGGCTGGGTTTTTTTCCCCTCCAGTCTGCAACACAGCCTTTCAAACCAAACATTTGTAATCGTCACAGCTGTAATAAGTACAACGTTGCTTCAAAGGGATTACATTGGACTGTGGTTTTCAGCATTGCCTCCTTGTCTGTTGTGAAATCTCCTCACCATAAATTAACTTTATTCTATTATCTTTCTGATACAATCTGCTTTCTGACAGATCCTTTGTATCTCGGCTCATTCCTGTTCCTTATTGACAGCTCAGAGCACTGCTGAAGAGATAGGAGTTATTAATGTTGACAAGGTTTGTAACAGAATATCTTTTATCCAGCAACGTATCCTTCACAGTGTTTTGATTCCCCCTTCCCTGGCTACTCTAAGAGGCATAAAAGCAAAAATCAACCAAGCCATACAGCTAGACTTTCCTGGAACCCTTCTCAGTTCTTTCTGGAATATCTTTCTACATCCACCGAGGATGTTATGGTATAAGGTGTTATTCATATTGGACAAAACTACTAAAACAATAACATACTGAAGGTTAAGCACAGTGCAATCCTGTTGGAAATCCAAGCATTGGATCAAACACGAGTTCATATTTTTGCAAGGTGACGTAAGCCTCTAATGCCAACCAACAAGAGAAGCAGGGAAGAAAGTGAGCAGGATGACTTATGCTCTAGCCAGTCTTCAGATGACAGCCTCCCCACTCACCACACAATAGGAGAGGAAAAAAAAACAGGTACAAAGAGATTCAGTCCATCAGGTCAGAGGTACTTGGCTGGATCACTGATGATTATCTATCAGATTCCTACAGGCCTGACAGGGAGCCAAACAAGTCTTCGCCACCCAATGTTCCACTATCCTCAAACCACCCTTCCATTCTACATGAAGAATTCCAGCCTTACACTTCTATTAAGCATTTTCCTAAAAACATTAAAATTGCACAAGGAACACAAGAGGAGAATTAAACTGTCACACCTTTCCCTCTGCACCTTCTCTGCTGGAGCAAATATATTCCAGGCACAACTTCAGCAGCAGTGACTGCAGATATACCAGGGACAGAGGATAAAACACCTCTAAATCAGTGTAATTCTCTATTCAGGTTCCCCTGCAAAAGTATTTTACAGTCACATTGGGTTCACACTGCACAAGATACTGGGATTTGTGACAGGGATTTAAGGAAAGCTGACATCTGATGAATAGGAAAAGGCATGTGTAGGGAGCACGGCCCCCTCCAAACTCCCTATGGTTTCCAATCTCTCAGGGTGCATTGTGCTGAGGCTGCCAGAAGCAGCAGAGACATCAGATGTCCAGATAGCCCCAGAATAGAGCAGGAACTACTCCTGCATCCAGACAAAAAGCCACATCTCCAATCTGAAGGATGATATTTTCCCATTGGTCCTGCACCAGGGGAACCACTGGGAATGCAGCATTGCTGACAGCACACCAGGAGATGACAGGCAGTGTTTTCCCTAGATCTGCTTGTTTGCTTTGACCAGCTTCCACCTCCTTATCTTACTTCCCAAACCATCAGGCCTTATTTTCTTGGTATCTTTAGCATCTCTTAAAGCTCAGGCAGCTTGCTTTCCAGTAAAGTCAATAGTACCTTTTTCCCAATTATCTGGAGCTCTCAAGAGCCCTCTGCTATTACTGGAGTGGTTTTCATTAATGGCACTAGTTCCAGGCTGCAGGAGGATGGAGTTCAGCACAGGAGTTGAACAGTTCTGGACAGAGTGAATGAGAAACCCTGTAACACAGCTAGAAGTACCCACAGGGTAATGTATAACTTTACTGTCAAGCCCTGAAATAACATTACCAGCTAATGAAATAACAAAATAAACTTTGTTTTAATTAAAATTAAGAACATTTTATCTCTCTCATTTTAGTCTTAAACGGGGGCAGTTCAAAAGTCATGATGGAACAAATGGAAAAAAAACATTTGCAAAGCAAAGGGCAAGAGGCAAGGGCAATGCAACCAGGCTAGGAATGAGCTGTGCCACAAAATGCTAACAGGATCTGTCTAAAAGCAGTCTGAAGCAGATGCAGGTGAATTCCTAAAGAAACAAGCCAAGAAAATCATCTCCCTGAGCCCACTCTACCCCCAGGTTCAGACAGAGGGGAAAAGATGTTCCCATCCTAAGAGGTCTATGCAATCAAAGCCACTTGGACCCAAGAATGACAAGATCACATCACTTTGACCTCTAACTGCCCATCAGGAGGGGCAGCACATCACCACAGCCAGGCTGGATGAGGCAGTGCAGGAGCCTGCAGGACATCTGACCTGTCCTGAACTAATCAACAGCAGCCTTTCCAACTGCAAAACCCACCACAGGCTCTGCCTTGTTGCTTGTGCATGGGGGCAGTATCTCCACTCCCCACAGGGGGCTTCGCTTGTGACAAGTTATCTTCACCCATTGGCAGCAGCCTGCTGCCTGGCACTGCTCCCAGGGTGCCAGTAGTCAACAATGCACCCCTGTAGTTGCCACCCATGAAGCTGCAGCACTGAAGGCAAGCCTGGCCCCCTCCTGTGCTCACACTGCCTTCTGCCAACTCAGTGTTGTATGTGCTCAGCTCACAGAATCATTGAAGTTGGAAGAGACCATTGAGATCATGTAGTCTAACCACCAACTCATCCCTACCATGGCCACCAACCGTGTCCCTCATGCTACTGAGGAAACCAGGTGGGATGAACCTGACCCCTGATTCCCCACATGATGCTCCACACTATCCAAAACCAATCTGAGTGCATGGTTTTGCTGCTCCTGGTACTATTAAAGCCAAACACTGTTCATTTCACAACAATCATTACTCTTGTCTTTCCCACTCTTACACTGGATTGTTCCTTAACCATACTCAAAAGCCCTGGAAGCATGCTGCAAGAGAGTCACTGTTGTGCTCCTCACTCCTGCCATGACTACTCAGCATACCAATAAACCTGACCCAAAACAACCTAGTGGAACAAGGGCTGTTGTAGAAGCATGAGGCACACAACAGGAGAAGAGGGAGAGCTGGTACAAATATTTATCCACTTTCATGTGTACACACAAACATTCTGGAAAAAGGTATTGGTGCAGAAAGTATTCTATGCTTGCCTGTTTCAATGAACAATGGAGTTATTGCAGAGCTAGACTATATGATCAGTGTCTGATGGAAAACAGAAATTACCCAAGGGAAACAAATCCTCTTGGTTGAGATCCCAGTTCTCTCTCAGAAGGTCTCCAACAGGTTTTCAACAGCTTCAATAGAAGCTTTTTAAAAACCAGTTTGATATCTCGTCCTGCTGCAAAGGAGACTTTCTGGTCTTTTTAACACATCATGGTCTTTTAACACATCAGTATATCACACCTCCCCCTCCCCCCAATGGCATGGATGAATGCATCTGCACAGGATGCTCACTTGCTCTGAAAGGGATCCAGAAAATGGACAGCCTTCTGTGGTCAAGAATTTAATTAAGCTTTAGATCTCCTCAATCTGCTCATTGGATCAAAGAAGGCTGCTCCACCATTGCATCCAAAAGCCAAGACCTTCCAGTTACAGTACACCCTGTCAATAACCAATCAGGACTGGGACACAAAGCTATGAGTCTGGCACAAAGACCTCACCAGTGTTACAGATCAATTGTTTCAACAGGATCTAAACTCCAGAGTCCCTGAACTATCACACAAAGCAAATGAAGGATACTTGTCAAGTGACCATGGTAGGTGTCTCAAACTGGGAAAGACCTAAGATTCTTTGATGCTGTGGCCACATTGGTCCAAAGCTCAAAATTGCTTTCATATTACAATTGTATCTAGAGACTGTGCAAAGCATGTGCTGTCCATGACAAATATTATATGGCCATTAAGACAACAGACATCCAAATCTAGAGTAGGAAAGATAAGGGGAAGTGGTGCAAAAGGAAAAGGGCAGAGGACTGGGAAAGAAAGACTCAGAAGCAAATAAGCAAATTCAGGATGTCAAGAAATAAGAAGTGATATAAAAATAACACAGGAGGTCAACCACCAGTGATACGGTTCATTATTCAAAACCTGCATATCTTAAACAATCTTAAACTTATTCAATCCAATAACAGCAACAATTCTCATTATACACTTACTATAGGGAAGTATTATTTCAGCATTGGCTTACAAATTGTCTCTCCCTTTCTCAAACTCATCACAATCTTAATACAAGTAAATCTCTGTGCATGAAATATGAACCACTGGCAGCTCTAAGACCTGCTTTTCATCCCAAGCCTAATGGGCAAAGCACTGTGATTTCATTTCACAAGCTTTTCCAGCTGAGCTCAGAGTCAACCACTTGCCAGAGCCTGACTCTTGCAAACAGCCTCCCGGAGCCGCTGAACTCATGGGTCCAAATCCATCAGTGGTGCAACTCCAGCTAACCCGAGAGTTTAGGCCAGAGATCAGTTTGCTCCAAAGCATTAAAAGAAAGATACATCTTTTGAGACCAGCGATTACAGGACATTGTCATAACACTTAAGAAGTTATGGTATGATAATTAAAAGCTGTCAAAATATATGTATGGCCCTGCCCGTTCTTCACTTGGATGCGTGCAAGAAGCCAAGTAGTTCATTTACAACAAGGGAAACCTCACCAGAGCTCTGCAGCTCCACAGAAATGTGAAGTGACTCTCCAGCCCACTGGGACACGCTCTCAAGTGGAAGCCGTGCTTCTTCCCAGCTCCTGCACAACATTCCTGGTCCTTCAGTAGAGCTTAGCAGCATCCCCAGCATCAGCCACTGAACCAAAACATGTAGTTCTCATTTTAAACAGCATCAGGTCCTGGTGACCCTCTCCAAGAATGGAGAGGGTGTAACTAAAAGGACCTAGAAGAACTAACATGGTAAAAGTAGGCAAAGAGCCTATAGAGCTTCACAGAGGGTTTCCCCACAACCAAGAGAAATGAGATGCCACATGTATTTAAACATATTTGCTACTGAGTTCAAGCCATTGCCACAGTGAGGTACAGACATCTACTGAAAGATTAGAAGTTGTTATATAGGATAGAGCAAATCAGGCAGTGGATCCCAGTGCAAGCATTCCTACTACCAAACACATGCTTGCAGAGAAGTCAGGTTTCCAACCACTTTTCCATTCCAAGAGCATTTTCAACCTTTTGGAAGTCTCTCCCTGCAACATGGAAGAAACAAAGCTCCAGCAGGAGAGAGAGGTCTTCATTCCCTCCCTGGGAATGCCAGAAAGCAGGTCCTGGTCACATAGTGATCACAGCCAGTGGTCAACAAACCCCATGGAACCCAGTAGAAACCTACAACCCTCCCAGAGAAAGGTTTGGAGCCCCACTCACATCTCAATTCCATGCATTAACCAAAGGGCTTCTGGGGGAGTCATTCCTCACAGAAATCAGAAGAAACACACAATTTACTTTAAAAGCTTCATTGCTGACAGAGCTGTAATTCCCAAACAGGGATAGGGGGACAACAGCAAGGAAATGGATTGTCAAAGAACTCTCATAGTGCTTTAAGTGCTTTGTTGGATCTGGATGCAAAGGAATTAAAGAAATGATGAAAAGTAAGGACAACACTACAAAACATATTAGAATAATTTCAAACCTTGGCAAACGCATTTTGGTTCCCATTGCTTTGGTAATACATCATAAAGTGTCAGTAAGAGCACTGTACTATAGCCTGTTAAAATAACATCTTGCAAAGAAATACCTCATCACTGCTTCCTGTTTAACTGCACTAGAATGACTAGCTGCATGAAAACATGAAGTGACAGCAAGCTAAGTGCATTAATTGGGACATGAGGTGGTGCTGGACTGCTCAGCAGAGCAGCAACTACTAAAATTCAAGTCATGCAGGTTATACTATGAAACTGATAGGCAAGAAATGTCTGCAGTTACTGTAAGAACTTCTTCCACAATGCTCTAGATGATACTCAGTTATTTCATTTTAAGCTAATTATGCAGAGCATTCAGAAGGTCTAGGGAAGCAAGTAATACTTGTTTCCAGAAGAGCTACACAGAGAATTCATTGACTCTTTGAGTAGCTCTGACACCAGTGCTTCATCTCAGATGGTCTCAGTTGGAAGAGCAGTGTTAACAACCACAACCACATTTCCTGTTTGCTCTGCAGTAATCATTAATAGGGGTAAACCCAGGAAGAGATGGACATTGCTTCCTTCATCCTTTGAATCCTGAGTTGCCAAGACAGCTCTGAATCCTAGCTTGAGCTGCCCTGCCTTCCAATTGCCTCTCATGGGGATGCTGAGCTCCATACTCAGAGGAAACCCTGCAGAGGTAGAGGAAGGTTATAGTGTGATAAGGTAGAGGCACAGCCCTGCAAGCAGAGCCAGGAGGGCCATGGGGATAGAGGCCGTGGCAGCTCTTCCCACAGCCATTCAGGGATGCTGAAGGGCAGAATCAGGGGTAGGGCAGTGGTCCCTCCCCACTTGCATCCCACCAGACAGCAGCCTGTGTTGTGCCACAGTCATTCACAGAACAAATAGTAGAAGTAAATACGCAACTTATCCCAGCAAGGGCCGGGTGGAAAATACCCTCAACTTTGGGAAATGATCTACCAGTTCTTCCTTCCTCTTTTTTTCCCACCTACATTTCTAATCTTGTTCTTGAAATGGCAGAAGACAAAATGTAAAATATGCAGCATACTTTACAAACATCCACTGAACTCAGCAGCAGGCTGTGGATGCCCTTAGAGCATTCTAAGCTTCAGACCGGAACCAATTCCCACTGGAACCTTTCCATTCGTTCAATAGTGAATGGATTGAGATAGACAGGGGAAGGCAGCTGCCAGTTGGAGTTGCTTTCCCAGCTCATCCACAAAGTCACAGCCCAACAACCCCTTCATCTCCCCATAACTGTCCCCCATTCATCCCATCTTTGAGAACAACCTTCAACCATTTTAGCTGTTGCAGTTCTTCCCAACATTCACTCATTTGAAAAAGGGATTTTCTTCTCAAATCTCACAGGCCAGAAACAAAGCCTGGAAAAGCCCATCCCAAAAGGGAACATTTTGGAAAGGTGTAAATAATTAAGAGCTGAGCATGGAGGCTGCATGGGCTTTGCCAGAACCAGACTGCCCAGGCTCTAAGCACATTCCATTTGCAAACTGCTGGAAAAACCTCTTCACTTCTCCAGGATGCTCT
>PPHD01010468.1:3396-19610 GCA_002909625.1 Bambusicola thoracicus
CAAAAAAAAAAAAAAAAAAAAAAAAAAAAAAAACAAACCAAAAAAAACAGGACTCTGGCAGTGTATCCAAAATATCCTCAGTATGATTACTAAAAGTTTTAGAAATGATTGTCTCTTTCTTCCACAGTTACCCAGGAGGAAATTCAACTGGATGTAATCCACCCCATCTTGTTTATTTGTAATATTACCTATGTGCGTGTATTCACATTTGTCTGTCAGATTCTGCTGTCCTTTTCCACTTTTGATTCAGAGAATTATTTATAGCTGCCTTTGGACCTAAGTAAATGTTTCATTCTTGCAAAAGCACTCATGTGAAAGTGCACAGTATTAAAGTTTGTGGAATGTCACTCCAGCAGGCATCTGCACTGCTGTCATTTATGGTTGATGCCACAGTGGCCTAGAGTGTCCTGGTCATAGGAAGCACTCAGAAACCTTTCACATATTTTCATAGCAGAAATAAACTATTTCTTGTATAATAAATCAATTCAGATACAAACCACTGAGAGCTTTGCTGGCCTTGAACTGGGACATTCAGGGTTCATATGCTGCAGTACTATATAAATAAGAGTACGAGTTGAATGCCCTATTTTGACTGTAATAGCCTTCAAACATGCAAGCAATCTTTGTGAAGCATGTGCATGACTTATTTAATTTCTGTTGAGATTCCTGGAGAAAAGTCCCAAAGTCTGCTCCTTACTGACTTTTGGATACAGTTTTCTGTTGTTTGTTTGTTTTTGTTTGTTTTATTTTCATTTTCTTTAGAAGTTGCACAATACTATTTGTGACATGCTTTGAGGATTTGAAGTGCAGTGTATCATTCTTCAGGTCTATACAGAAAGAATCTGCAATAAATGAGTGTTCATGTTGGAAGGTAATGCACTTAAAAAGCAGAAAGTTATAAAAAATACACAGACCTGCATCAAACATAATTTTGCTCCATGTGTCTAAATATCAAAATATTTCAGTGACATTCACTTATTGTTACTCCTTTCTAAATTCTGGCTGCTTTCTTTCAGTGTTAGTTGTGACTGGTACAAAATCAGTGTGAACATAGATCAGGACTTGTTTTATCCTAATTATTCCTTAATCATTGTGTTCAGACCAGTCTTCATATCTCCTTCATTCAATGGTCAGAAGGCGTTCCCTGCTTCATAACAAATGCAGTAATACAGGAAGGTTTATCAGGCAAGAAATTATTAAGAAGAGAGTCATGCAAAAATGTATTTTACCTAAGAAAATGCAGTAATATAATTTACCACCCAGATGGCTACTAATGTTGTTTTCTTTTGTTTTCTTTTGTTTTATAGTGAAATGAAAGATAGCACCACTATAACACTGTAATGAATAATCTTTACAGAGACAAGCCATGCAGATATTTAATTGGAGGGAGATAGCATACTACTGAAAAGTAGTGAGTTAGTTCATAGTTATGCTTGCTTGATTTACTACGGGTCACAGATCACGCTGCATGCAGGAACATGTCCTTGAAAGGGCAAATAATTTCAATCCATTTTCTGATTTCGTTCTGGCATATCAAACTACAAGCTGGAGTGAAAGCTTCTGAATGCATCTATGCTTCCTTAGAGAGAAGTCTGAATTCCATTTCTCTGCTTTAGAGTGATCAATAGAGAAGCTGGAAGAGAAGGCTTTCAATATCTGCCTTTGATATTTGCATATTTAAGAAAGAAAAGAATCTAAGTCATAGCAGAATTTTAATTTTTTCACATACTCTCTGAATCACTGATGACTGATTTTTTCCACCAGAGTGCTTGACCCTGCAACCTCAGATCTAAGTGACCTCTCACAAAATGTAGGCCATTTCCAGGACTCGGGAAATTACAGTGATGCAAGTATTATGTTTGTTGACTTTCATTTGAATTTTATTCATGCTAGACTTCACGCCAGGGTAGTTTCAGGGGAACTACCCTGGATCCAGAAGTGGAAATACTTGTCCATATTACACAATAATTAAAAGCAGAAGAGGAGTACTATGTGCATCTGATGCAAGTCTGGAATATTTTACTATATGCTTCAAGGAGTTATATTAATAAGCAAATAGCAAATACATGGGCTAAGTCTGTCTGACATATTCTGGACATTCTGTAATTTCTGCAATTTCTACATAGAATGTCCTTATTAAGGAAATAAGTAACAAGTTTGCATATTTACCTTCAAAGGACACATCAGTTTACACCTGATGTCAATATGCAGGAAGTTTTCTATGGCAATACAGTGATATTTTCTAGATGGAAGATGATTATTGTTTTTCTTTTATTGTCATTGTTTTTAATCTCATATATGGACACTGGACTGGATTTAATTGCTGATTCAGTGAAGAGTTTCTTCAGCAAATGCTTTGTTTCTTCTTGATAAATTGGAGATTTCTCACTTTGTTTAGTCTGACTTATTGAGAATTGAAAATAATAATTTTTCCTCAAGTGAAGAAAAAATTCTCAGAATAGGACTGGGCTCCGTGTCTGTCCGTAACTCACAATAGCGTTTTTGTTTCCTACTTGTCAGCTCCTCTGGTTGGATTCTGCTAAAGACACAGGGGTAACACATCTGAATATTTGCTTAAAGTGTTTCACATAATGCAAAATACTGGGTGAAGCGGGAGGAAAACTGTGGTCATCAACATCTCCTTAAAATTACCTTCAGCTTTGACAAACTGGGATACATCCTGCACTCAAACTATAATGTAGCCAGACTTGATACTCTCCTACAATGCTTCTTAGGCATGCTGCCACTCTGATTCACCTTTTGTGTGAAAGAAGCAAATAGTAGCAAATATATAACACACATTTAGTCTGCACCTCCTCTTCCTACTTTTTTAATTCCCAGAAAAGCAACACATTGCTGTCCAAGGCACCACAGGGATCCAAAACAAACAAACAAACAAAAAAACCCACAATTCTTTCTGAACATTTTCTAGAGACATTATTCCCATTAAGAAAGTGTATTTCTCATTGCTGAAACTCCACAGTTTATAATGCAAAGAACAAATGGTACATTTGAAATTGATATTGAAATAAAATGTTAAATAAATACTATACTTGCTAACATGCATATGCCCTCAGAATATGCTAAGAACATTTAATGTTCTGTGATTGAGAATCTGTCTCAGTTTGCATCCATCTGTCAATCTAATGAATTCAGTACAGACATTCTGCCTAAGTAATACAGGTACTGTGTTTAACTGAGAGAAGAATCTGAACTATTTTATCTGATTTTAAATCCATTATTTGTATCCTTGAGATCTTCAGAGAACAAATATGCTCCAGTTTAGGATAAAAAACTTTGCTAAACCCATTAATCAATCAAGAATATTTAGTGCATCCTTCTGTCAGTTTCTCCAATTACACATTTTGATGACATTGTCAGTCATTTGCAATTTCAATTTTAAAATTTCATTTGTCTATGAAGTTAGGTAAGTCTCTCTGTGTGGTGTCTTTCCCTCTTTCAGTGTTTGCATCACCAGCTGTGGAAGAAAAAAATATGTATAAGTTGTTTGAAGGGTTTTCAAAATAGAAAGGTATTTAATGTACTTAAATCATATATTTTAGATAATTTGTGGATTTAGAGCCAGAGCTGTTGAGTATATTTAAGTTCAGAGACACTAGGCAATACACATCTCTCTTGATATCATCGTCCCCACTAATGATAAGTAAAGGTCAGTTAACAAAACAAGGAAGAAGAAAAACTCAGAGGAAACTACCTGGGATTTTCTATAAAAATTTGACCACCCCATATATGGATTACAGGCTGAATGAAAAACACCATCTGCTTTAGAGTTCAATAAAAGAGAACAAAAGGATCGTTTTTGTCTTGTGTTTTGTTTTCCTCATCTAGGATCATTCCATAGAAGAGAACATAAAACAATGAAAGGAAAGATATTCTCTAAAAACATAGCACCACTTTTTTCTCTTGATATTGTTTTTTCCTTTGGCAGAAGAAAAGGGGAAGTTGCTTTTGTGCTGCTCTTCCATTTCTGAGAATAGAAAGTGACATTATGGAAAATAAGAAGACAAAACATGATCGTATCAATAGTAGATTCCTAAAGGAGGAGAAAAAATCTTCTCTTCTTCTCTTCCACCTGTCTCCTAGTAGTCCTTGTTTCTTCTGATCACCCACAGGACTGAGTAAAGGCTTTAGCTAGCCACAACCAGCAATTCACACAGTTATGAAATTGTTCTTATTTCCAGAAAACAAAATCCGACAAATGATTAATTGTATTTATCTCCTTGGTGGATGGGGACCTTGAGGAAGGATTTAGCTCTCAAATAAAGACACCAAAATTGAATTGTTCAGTTTTGAAAAACATCTCTCTCTTTGTAAAGCACTGGGATTTGATTACTACTGTTTGTGAAATCTTAAGATACTGAAACAAGATACAAGAAATCTTAAGATGTGCATATTTAGGTATACACAAAATTTTGTTTATCTAGATACCTAAAGACAGGCATTTTCCTTCACAGTCTGAATTCTATCCTTAAAGTGGGATTTATCTATCCAAGCATAAGTGTTAAGTGTTGTTCCACTTGCCTTACTCAGGCTATCCTATCTGCCCTCCACCTGCCACTTGGCAGAATGTTGTCTATCATAGGCCCAATGCTGTATGCAGCTGTCACTGACAATCTAGATGCTGAAGTATCAAATAGCACACTACAATAATTTAGGGCAACTGAGTTAAGTCTTACACAGCCACTTAAGCAAAATTTGGAAATTAACACTTATTGTGATAGTTCTGCCAGCCTGGGGTATCCAATCTGTCCATAACTTTGGATAGAAGAAAATGGTACAGTGTTCGGTGACAAATAATTTGAATTGTACTTATTTTTTTCATAGCTCTAATTATAATTTTATTTTTACTTTTCAGAAATGTTGTATGTTAATATGCAAAATCCCTTGAGTTTTGTATTGTTTTTGTTCTTTTTTCCCCCCTCCATTAATCTTGTTTTCTTAGGAAACTGTTTATTCTTCTACTGGCTTTTTGTATTCAATCACACTATAAAGAAAACATTACAGTATAGAATCTGGATAAGGACCCATCTGGAAATTAATATCTAATACAGATATTGCAAACTAGAGCAGTGTCCATCTAATGGCCCTCATTTGTTTTCAGATGGTCACCAGAGGTCAGTTCAACAATGTCCCCATTGATCTCTTTCTATCCATTTAACTTTCACTACTACAAGAACCAAGCACACAAAAGAGAGAAGGAAGAATGTGCTCATTGTGGTTCAACCGGAATTCACAAATACAGAAAAGATCTTCTCTATTGACTGTTTCCTCTTGCAACTTCCGAAATAGGGCTACCCTTTTGTACGAGATACAAAAACAGAAATGCACCAGAAAGCATGTGACTTCCAGAATTGCCTGTAGCTTTCCTGGCACTGAATTGAGAAATATTTCTTCATCGCGTGTTACATAATCATCCCTGACGCATTGTTTGTTCCAGTTCAGTACTGTTTTCATCAGATAGGAACCAAAAATCTAATGGAATATGAAGAGTGTACCCCTGACTTCTTTCCTGCAAGTTTCATAATTACCAAAGTTATTTAAAAATGTGTGCTGGAAGGAGTAATTTTTGAAACCGTATTTCTTGTTAGCTAATGTTCTTCTTCATAGTGCACATTTCCTCTCTTTTTCTAGTAAGCATGCAGTTTACAGAACACTGAGGTCATGTTCAAATGAATGAAAGGAAGAAAGAGTAAGTGAATAAATGAATGTTTGCAAGTTGCTCCAAAAATAATGCCTCCTATTTATTTCCATGAAAATGACAACATATACAATGAGCACAATAACATTATTTGATAGAACAAATTCTCAGCTACAAACCACTGTTTTTCAGCATAGTCACCACCATTAGCTGATTTACACAGATGAGCTGATCCAGGTCCTCTTCATTTTGTGGTATGACACCTGCACATGTCCATCTGCTTGTCTTTCACATTGCTGTTCCCACTGTTGAAACACATCATCCACTGTCTCACTGTGTTCACGTCCACTGCTTGGTTTCTATATTCATTCAGCAATCATCAATGAATGTCAGTGGGTGTAAATTTTTCTGCATGGGGGAATTCAGTTCCGTATTTTTACTTCACATACACTTCCATGTCAGGCACTGTTTGGTCAGACTGCTCCTCTGCTGCCACCTCTCATATAGTAACAAAACTTACTGGAATATTGGTGGGAAGGTGTAACCTCTACTGCCATACCACTAACATCCTGCTGACTATCCTTTGATGCTGTGGGACAACATAACAAAATAGGAGGCATTACATTCAGAACATCCCTCTTATGACATAATCATAGGATAAATTAGCAGAGGAATTACTCAGTTTACTTGAATAAAATTACTCTAGGGATAAATTTGTTCTGTAATGTTTCAATGACATATTTTAAGGGGCCTGCACATGAAACCACGTGACGTCATTGTAGCATTTCCATTAATTTCTATGGGTACAGGTGAAGAAAAATAAGCAAACGAGTCTTCTTATTTAATTTGGAAAATTGTGGGATTGTTTATTCTGGAGAAGCAGAGGCTAAAGGGAGGTATTATAGCTCTCTACAACTACCTGAAAGGAGGCTGTGATGAAGCGGGGGTCAGTCTCTTTTCCCACATAAATAGCAACAGGACTAGAGGGAATGGCTTCAAGTTGTACCAGGGAAGATTCAGGTTGGAATTGAAGGAGCAGTCTGGCACTAGTGGTTGAGTCACTGTCCCTGGAGGTGTTCAAGACATATTTAGATGTTGCACTAAGGAACATTGTTTAGTGGGAAATATCAGTGGTGGGTGGATGGTTGGACTGGATGATCTTAGAGGTTTTTTCCAATCTTGGTAATTCTATGACTTTATGGAAGTGCTTAATCCACAAGATAAGCCAATCACAGAGAAGTACAAAATTTAGAATATTCAAGATACCATTTGATAATTTGTAATGGTAGCTTTGTGCTGTTATCAGGAGAACTGCTAAGATCTAGAAAAAGCTCAAGTTCTCTCTTTTTTCAGAAAATATTGCAATGAAGAGTATAGTATGTAAGCAGATAGGTAAGAAATGTGTGGTCTACATCCCTGTTGCTCAAAGCTAGAAATTGAAGACCAAATGTTACTTGAAAAATACCAATTTCTTATAAAAGTATGTACAACGTAGTAAAATCAAGAGGATACAGTGTCTTGAATAGATCGGTGACTCTTTTTTTTCCCCCTAAAATATGGTATGTTACTGAAGGTAGTATGACCATTTATAATTCAATGAATTTTCCATGTTATTATATCCATCTTCTCTCTGTAACAATATTTGAATCATAGTCAGTTACTATGAACATATCCAGCTTAGAATACTTCTATGAAATATATTTGGTGGCTTTTCTGAATTGGCCTATAAGTCTTGATCTTGCATAATCACTGTTCAAGGGCAAGTTTCTTCCAAAGATGTGAGTAAACTGAGGAGAATAATGATCACAAGGGGAATTATATTGTAACTGGTTTTGTCAGAAAAAAATCTGGTTGAGTTCTCCAAGTTTTCTTTTACTGCTTTCCAGGGCAGAGTGCTCCAAAAACAATAGCTTCGCCACCTCTGGAAAGGATCCTCACCAGTTTATACCATCAGCACATCATTCATCCAAGTTCATCAGGAACTAAAGCACTGGTTTTGAACACCTAGGTAATCATCACAGAATCATAGAATGGCTTGGGTTGGAAGAAACCTTAAAGAACACATAGTTCCAATCCCCTAGCCATGGGCGGTTTAGTGACCACCCACTAAATCAGAAATGCACCAGCCCTCTGATCATCCTTGTGCCCCTCCTCTGGACTCACTGCAACACTTCTGCATCTTTCTTTTGTTTGCGCTTGGTTGTGGTACTCCAAATGGGGCTTCATAAGGACTGAGTAGAGGGAGACTATCAACTCCCTTGCCCCGCTAGCCACTCCCCTTTTGATGCAGCCCAGGATGCATTCGGCCTTCCAGGCTGCAAGTACATACTGCTGGTTCATGTCCACCTAGTAGAACCTGCAAGTCCTTGTTCACAAAGCTGCTCTCAATGAGGAGTTCTTCTCCCAGTCTGTAGCATATCTGGGATTGACCTAACCCAAGTACAATGCTTTGCAACACCAACACCTTTTTGAACCTCATTAGGCTCTCATGGGCCCACTTTTCAAGTTTGTCCAAGTCTCTTTGGATGGCATGCCTTCCTTCTGCTGTATCAACTGCACCACTCAACTTGATGCCACCAGAAAACTTGCTGAGGGTGCACTTGATCCCACTGTCTGTATCATCAATAAAAGTGTTGAAGAGCACTGACACTCCAAGACAGACCCTTGGAGGACACCACCCATCACTGACTTCCACCTGGACATAAAGTCATTGACATAACTCTCTGGCTTCAACAATACAACCAATTCCTTATCCACTGTTTTGGCCTATCTCCTTTGACCGATGTACCTGTAAAATCCCTTCCTATCATTTTTCATATCCATAGCCAAGTTCAGTTCCATATGTGCCTTGTCTTTCCTGATCCTGTCTGCACACCCAGACAACATTCCTGTATTCCTCCCAGGCCACATGCCGGTGTATCCCTGTATTCTTCCACTGCCTGTATATTTTCCTATCTCTCTGTTTAAGAACAGATCCTTGCTCAGCAATACCATTTTTTTGCTTCTCTTTGATTTCTTCTGCTGGGTTATAGAGAACTCTTCTGCTCTCAGAAAGGTGTCCTTAAAGACTTGCCATCTCTGTTCCAACTGTCCCTAAGAACAGTTTCCCAAGGGATCTCATCCAATGATTCCTTATACATCTGGAGTTCTGCTCTTTTGAAGTTCAGGGTCCTTACTCAGCCCTGTCCCAGGTCTATATTCCTTGAGATCACAAACTCATCCTGCAGTCATAACCTCTTTAATGATCTCCTCTGCACTGGTGAGCACCAGGTTTAGTAACACTTCGCCTCTGGTTTGCTTTGTCGAATACCTGGACCAGTTATCCTCAGAGGACTCCAGGAGTCTCCTGGATTTCTACCTAGTAATTGGCCTCAAATACTGACTAAAAGGTGCAGTGGAGAGGTTGATTATAGCTGTAAGTGAATTAATTCAAGTCCCAGAAGTTTTATGAGCCATAATTTTAATCTAGGCAGATCTCTGTACTAATCTGAATTATTACGGCTATCCAAGCTGGATTTTCTAGAGTTGGCTCTGGTAATTGTACATGATACTTCATTATTTCTACCACTAGCAAGAAGTCTCATCTGTTATCTTTTTCAAGGAGAGAGAAAGCACAGCTTGTGTTCTCTGAACTGTGTATAATCTAGAACAATGCATGGGAAAACAATACAATTTACTATCAAAACTGCAGGCCTACAAAATTATCATTAATAATGGACTGACGTTTTATACACTGAACATCTGAGAAACATGCCATTAAATGGGACACAAATTCATTCTGGGGAAAAAAAAAAAAATAAAATCACATAGCAAGGTCATTTCCACATAAATAAAGAAACTAAGAAATGCAAGAAAGTAAATATAGCAGCATACCAGGACAAGAGACCCATAAGTACTGATAATTTAATATGGATTGTAAGCCAAGCTTCAGATGTTACAGCTACAATGATGAATTTGAATGCCCCAAAATTGATCATAATGGCTATTAACCATATTAACTCGTTTGAATTCCAGTTTGCAAGTTCTATTCTGTTCTTGGCGAGTACACACTGACAGCAAGGAAATGTCAGTGTTGGCCCTGTTACCCAAGGAAGGCAGTTAGCAGTGTCAACCATGCAAATGAGAATAATTATACATCAGGTTCACTTTCTGTAGACTGTTATATTTACCTCTTTCACTGCACCAGTACAGAACTGCACAGCACAGAGAAATGCAGAGGAGAGGTTACAAAGAGAAATGAATATTGAATGGTTAACAGTCCATATTCCTAACTTCGGTGCACAGTGACCAGCAAAGAACAGGATTCCTGCACTGTCAGCAGATGTGTTGTATGCCCTGTCCTCCTTTTGGCATGGAGATACATATGCACTCTGTGAGGCAATGCTTTTCCTGGTCGACAGACTTCTTTTTCCTCTGGGAAGAACCATGAGTAACCTTTGAGCAGAGTGAGAAAACCAAGTCAGTTGTCAGATGTCAGAGCAAGCTAGAGAGGAGGCCTGAGAAGTGGGCCAATTTTATTCACTCAGCTGACTGCATGATAGAAGTTGCTGTTAAAAGGAGCCATTGGATGATATAAAAAGGTCCCAAACATTCTTTGACAAATCCTCCTATCAGGCTTCCATGAGTTCACATCAGGTCACTGTGGGACTCTTTTTGTCTCGTAACACAGACTTCATTAATTTCCATAACCTATCTGAAACAGTAGCATTTATGGAAAAAAGCTCTAAATTTAGTTATATGACTAATCTGCTTTTGTTTTTCCTTTCTTGGGTTCTTTTTCACATACAAAGTGGAAGTACGGCCTTGCTGCAAAACATCATTTTACTTGTTATATTTCCAGAACATTGGTCTTATATCTGGTGCTCTTTGTGCATATTGACACTAATTGGTAGTAGCAGGGCTGTGACACTGCAGGAAGTTTTCCCACAGTACAGGCAAAGGCACTGCAGGTTAGGCTGCCAGCCAAGCCAGCTAATGCTTCCCTCTGCATTCCTTTCAGCTCCCTAGAGAAGAGTTGTTTTATGGACACCTGGCAGCATACAGGACATTATTGCCTTGGTCTTTGCTGTTAAAAAAACTTAACTAGAAATGATATTACTACGCAGTCCTATTTCAGGCACTATAACTATCTACACAGTTTGTCATTAGAGATTTAAGCTAATTTAATGAAAATTGTAGCTAACCATTTTAAAAAATTACAGTAGGTATACAGCTTGACCCAATACTGATAAGACAGTAATGGAGTGAATAGAACATATTTTTCTATGTGCAGATACCAACTCCATACACTACTCGCTGAATATATGACAATGTTATTCTTCTGTCTTTTGAAGTCCCTGCTTGTGCTGCAGTTTCAAGGCAAACAATGGCAAATGAGAATAAATAAGTACCTGGTTTACATATCTTTTAATGCATTTGATATGCCTATTTTCATGTAACTGAACTTGCTTATTAATCACTGCCCTGGTATCTGTGTATGCAGATTTGTCTGAGTATCCTCAAAGTAACTCCAGTAGAAGAAAAGTCTCAGAGCATTAAGTCATGTGATGCCTTTTTATTTTTGTTTTCCCATCCATCAGATCAAAATTCTGGGATACAAAATCTGACCTACTTCTTTCCTTCCTGACCTGAAACAGCTTTTGCATGCAGTAAACAGTATTTTCACTCAGACAGTCAAGTCCTGGATAAGTTCCCAAATGCAAATAAAGAGATTCCCAAGATTATTACATAAATATTGACATAAGAGAATTAATCTGCAGAGGAAATGTGTTAAAGAGATCCATATTCAAAGGTCAGCCTTCTAATAATCCTAAACTACACTACTCCCAGAAAGGGCACTACAGGTATTGATTGGAGGAGAGAACTGAAAAAAACAGTTCTAGTGTATACCTGATTAGTGGGGAAAGTAATTCTGTGTCTTTCACGGTTTTTAGACTCAAGGCTGCTCTGTTTCGCACCAACATGTAGAAGCTGGGGCAAGTCAGGAATATGTCTAGTAAAAGACCAGGAACATGTTGCAGATGAAACAAGGGCAATAATAATAATAACAAAATGTCCTCTTCCTTCTTACCCTGGAACAGTCTCTGTACAAGCTTTTGTGTTCGACTTTTAAAACTCCTCCAAGGACTCTTCTCCATGCATGCGGTGACTGCCCCAGCCAGAGCAGCTCAGTCAAGGCTCCCTGAAGCACTGTTGCAGAATAACTACTAGTTATTATGTTGCCTGAGTTTTCTGGAGTGGTTGGTGCAGTAAATGGACTACAAACTGACCATACAGGTCTATCTCAGAGCACTCACCTGCTTGGAAGTTAGACAAGAACACATTTGCCCATATCCTCTGTCCTCTGTCTCAAGCTATGAAGACACTGCTGTGGTGGGTTGCATCACTTCTCCTCCATTCATTCAGGAAGTTCCAATGAAAAATAATAATAATAATAAAGCCTTCAAAAGAAAAAAAAAAAATCCATTGAGGGCTTTAGGGTTCTGTGGACCAAATTGATTGGCCTGCAGATCTAACTAATATGCTATACGGGCGTGATCAGCCTGTGTCAGTTGATCTCAAAGTCAGAGGAAAAGTAGAGGCATGCCCTGCTTTGCCTTGAAGTCTAGAACTGCTTGAAGTCTCCCAGTCCTGAATGAGTGTTCTCACTTAGCTCTAGGAGAGTGCTGTATCTTTACATCAACTGTGTCTTTACATGAGCAATTGCTTCCTGGTTCCTTGAAAGAATATCTCCTTGTATTCTCTAGAAAGGATGTGATTTATATCAGATATCTTGTTACCATCCCAGTGTTTAGAAAATGTTTAGAGTGTTGAAGTAAATATGTAGCAGAATTCCCAAGCAACATGTGTCTGTTATCTGTATATCTTCCCATTTCCTCTTGGAATCTTAGGACTGGCTTGTGACAGGTCATCTTCACCTTCTGGAAAACATCCATGCTTCCATACTTTATTCTCCTGCAAAATTTATGATCATCAGCAGAAGACTAGAAGGAAGAATGAAATACACCATCATCACACTGCGGTTTGAAATACGATGATCTTTCTTTGTCACAGAACATTCCCCTCATCATTTCTCAGGAAAGAATAATGGTACATTTTGTAATGGGCTGTACTTCCTTGAAACTGAGTGGAAATATAAAAACAGGAAACAGTGTGACACACCCCTGGTACTCACATTTTAATTCACAAAAATGTCAAAGTGGAATTCATCATGGAAGATGTAACCATCATCAATTAATTAATTAATTAATTCAGATTTAGCTTTGTTCCAAAGCAGCTGCTGATGGCAGTGTTTCTGGAGGTCTTATTTTACTGTGCTGTCATAATAAATAAATAAATAACCTCAGGAAGAAAAATAAGCATGACAAGATCCTTGATACTACATGATTATTGATTTCAGTTTGGCAGAAAGCAGTGTCATGGTGAAAAGAAACTTGGGAGTGTGGCAACAGGACAGGACGCAGCCTGGAAAATCAGGAATAAAATGAGCTTTTATGTATTTATATTTGCCTTTAAGGCTTTTTAATTTGCAGGGAGATTACTTACTTCTCAATCCAGTACAGCAAAGCAATTATTAGTGGCTAATAACCAGGGGCTAGAAGTGTCTAAAGGTTTTTAAGTATTTGGCATAATGTTTATTAGACTTTTAATTTTACACCTAAAGAATATATTCTCAAGGAGAACAATATCATTTAGATGTGTTAACATTTGTAAAATGTTGACTTTAAATAATTTTCCTTTTAAAACTACAATGTTTTCTTTCAAAAAAAAAAAAATTAAATATGTATTTCTTGTTTCAATTAGGAAATGTTGTTTCATTCAGAGATTGAAGCACTAAGCAAGAGAAAGAAATCACACACACACAAAAAGATATAAAATGTTTAACTGAGTAGAAATCATGCTCACATCACCATTGTTGGTTATCTATTCTACAGTGAGATGCTTTGCAGTGTAGGTGACTAAGTTTTGGTCAAGATGACCTTCGACAGTTATTTTTTCTGCCAGTGGGCTGCAGCAGAGAAATCCTGAGAATTCTTAGTTGTGATTATTTTAGGAACAATTTTTTGTCCTGTTTGTAAAAGGAAGATTAAATAGATGGTCTGTTTAACAATTCATTCTTTTTTGCTATCAAGAACAGCAAGTGCATTTGATTAACCAACAGTTTCTCTCATCAATACTCAGTTTCAAAGCATCAGAAAAAAGAAGATAAATTATGAATCAGGAGAGTCATCTTTGTTTACACCAACAGATTCACAAAATAAGTTTCCTCCTCCCAGCTGTAAACTTCAAGAAAAGGATAAGTAAATACATCAGTGTATCATTTGTCTTCTGCCTGAAATGAAAATTAGGTTTAATAGGAAAAACAAACCTACCATCTTCTGCTTCGGAAGTAAAAAACAATCCATTATAGCATAATGTTATTTGTTTGAGGATTATGAGGCAGTATAATTCTTTAACAAGATCATGCTGTGCGCTGTTGATGTGGAGAACATTGTTAATTCCATTTCGTCTAGGCTCCTACACAGTATAACTTGTGACACAGTATTGTGATGTTTTTGTCTGGAGAAGTCACTTGTTGGTATAAGTGACATTAACCCTTCAAACAACGAAAGGCACAGGCAAAAATATTGATAAACTTGTGCCTTTTTCTAATGAATGAAGGAGAGAGCAGTGTCAATAATTCCATACCACCAGCCATGGGAAATTTGTGTCATCTTATTAACTCTTTTTCTGTTCCATCAGCATTTTCAATGAAAGCCAACACGCGACTCATCTTTTCCGTCAAAATGCAATAGGGTCCACCAGGTATACTCATTACATGTCCCACAACTGGAAAGTACTTCTAGCAGTTCATAGCATAAGCATCTTTGCCCTCCCATGCTGTCAACAAGAATCATTATCTGTGGGCTGTTTCTCGAGCACACTTAATGATAATGCTAGAAGGGAATTCAGATAAGCCGTGCCAGCAGGAGGGCACTAAAATGTGTGCAGAACTTCTAATATGATGCAGAATGCAAGCAGCTCTATGTCAACATGCTGTTTCATAATGCTTCTGTAGGTCTGCTCATACTCCTGTCAGTCTATCTTTTTACACCTCAGAGGTTTTTCAGTCACATTTGAATTGCCTTTTTTTTTTCCCTTGATACTTGAATGGTATTTAAATCTAAATCCCCGAACTGTTAATACATATGATGTACACACTGCATATCTGATATGAAAATCTGGTACACACATTGCACATCAGTCCTAAAATAGCATGCGGGCAGGTAAGAAGTTCAGAGTCAGAACACCTAGAACACCTAGTTTGAAATGCAGCATTTTCTTCCAGCCTTGGAAAAGCAAATGCTAGAGAAGTGTTTAATCTATGTTTGTGGATACTCTTGTAGAAACTCCCACTTAAGAACTGTTGTCCATTCCAGAGTCAGGTGGCAAATACCCTCCTGTGGCTTTTTCGACATCAAATTACGCATTCTGTAAGTCTTAAAAATAGGTCCTGCTCCAGTACAGCTGCTGACTCAGACTGCAGGAAGATTGGGTTTCTGTTTACAGAGACAACGTAAAGCTGGTAGGCCAAGCCAGTGACATATTGGAGTTCATCTGGGGGAGGAAGTCTTGAAATGACATTGCATGTGTTTAAACTGCCATACTGCACATCTTAAAAATAGAAGTGCAGTGAAGCAGATGGTTCACTTCCACCACAGACACCATTTTGATAGGCACAACTGAGAAGGAGCTTCTGATGATATGCACATATATGCATATGTACAAGCTCTGTGTATGTGAGTAGATGCTAGCAAGTGTACCTTGAATATGGGCTGTGATGCAGCATTTCTGCTTACTTATATATTGTTTCATTATAAACGTTATTTTTAGACAGAATATTTCTGTTTTCATTTTTTGCTAAAAGTTTCTATTCTCCCACTGTTTAGATACCTCTGACATTACCAACAGTCCACAGCACATTAACCACTTGCAAAATTGTCTTTTCTCATCACCTCAGCTCAGGGCAGAACTTTATCAGCTTTGGAACAAGGCCCAGAAGAATTTCAGGGATTCCTGAGTGGGGATGCATGAAAATGAAACTGTTGGGAGTAGAGTAGTGGATATAGAATCACAGAATCATAGAATGACCTGGGTTGAAAAGGACCACAATGTCTAGTTTCAACCCCCTTGCTATGTGCAGGGTTGTCAACCACTAGACCAGGCTGCACAGAGCCACATCCAGCATTGCCTTGAATGCCTCCAGGGATGGGGCATCCACAGCCTCCTTGGGAAACGTGTTCCAGTGTGTCACCACTCTCTGTGTGGAACAGCTTCCTCCTAATATCTAAACTAAACCTCTCCTGTCTCAGCTTAGGACCATTCCCCCTTGTCCTATCACCATCCATCCTCACAAACAGTCGTTCTCCTTTCTGTTTATACACTCCCTTCAAATATTGGAAGAACGTAATGAGATCTCCCCAGAGCCTTCTCTTCTCCAAGCTAAACAATCCCAGTTCCCTCAATCTTTCCTCATAGGAGAAGTGCTCCAGCCCTTTGATCATCTTAGTGGCCC
>PPHD01010470.1:0-19609 GCA_002909625.1 Bambusicola thoracicus
TCCTTTGTCTACTGATGCTGTCATGAGATGTTTTGTTGTACAAAGTCTGAGGAAAGACAGAATTAGATAATAGATGTTTTAATGTTCTGTTGCCATACATAATGGGCAGTGGGCTATATGTTGTATTCCACAAATCTTCAACATTTTTAGTAACGGTTGACTGGAGTGGTTAAAAGTAGCTGTGAAACAAGAAGTGGTTGAAAGTAATCATTAAACTGCCCAGTCTTTGCTTGAAAGTTGAATCCACCTAAATTCATCAGGCCTGTGAAATCTAGGGATAATGAACCTGGGATGGTAATCGTGCAGATCACTGAAACAAGCTATATGCAATAATACCTTGTGATTATGCATGTTGATATCTGGATGATACAAGTCATAGCCGCACAGATCACAGTAACGCCAGACTGGTGTACAAATACTGCTGGTTGGTGTATCAGCTGATCAAATTAATAAAGCAAATACAATTTACAGCTGTTAATAATTAACGGTGATGCCCTGTGCTTGGGAGCAAGCATTTCATTCCTCTCTGTATCTCTGTATTTGTGCTATCAGTTGAGCTTCTGTTTGCTTCTGAGTCTGTCTAGGGTTTGTGGACTGGGTGATACGAGTTTTCTTTGCCATGGTTACCATTGAACTTAGAGACTCACTGCCTGAGATATCTCTGATGGTAACTTAAGCAACTTCAGCTTCGATCAGCCTTTACATTTGCCATGTGCGTTCGCTCTTACACCGTTTATAAAGACTTCTATGAGACATACCTGGCCTATACTGGGAAGAGATGTGTTTTGGATACTTGAGCATGGGTTACATCACCAGCACAGATGCCCAGCTGGGCAACACATTTACCAAAATGCATGTCAATGCTGACCAAGTAAGAACTGAAGGAACTGGCCAACAACAGCACTCAAAGTCACTGTAAACATTTTCCAAACCTTACTAGTGTGTTAACACAAGCAAGGATGTGCCAGGCTGAGAGCTAGGAGGTGAAAATTCCCCTACGCAGTCCTGTTTTGGTCCAGATTGATTAAATTGGTTTGTAAGCAGTTCAGGGCTTTTTTCAAGAATGCCCTATTAATCATCATGCCTGGTGCTGGGAATGCTGACATGGGGGTTAAACAGGAAAATACACCACTTCCAATATTTCCATCAGAATTCACTTATATTGATGCGTTGGTGCCATATTTGTACCAGACTATATGCACATTATGTTTGGTCGAAATGGCTGAGCCATTAATTGCATAACTTTCTTTTGTCCTTGAGCCCAAGAACTACTAATGGAAGCATTATTTCAGGCCTTAGAACTCTCTGTATAAAGGCAATCATAGAATCTTAGAATCATTAAGGTTGGCAAACACCTCTAAGGTCATCCAACCCAGCCCCAACCCATCCTACCATGCCCATTGACCATGTCCATCAATGCCACATCTCCACGGTTCTTGAACACCTTCAGGGATGGTGACTTCACCACCTCCTTGGGCAGCTGTGCCAGTGCCTCACTGCTCTTTCAGAGAAGTTTTTCCTAATATCCAACTTGAATCTCCCCTGGCACAACTCGAGGCCTTTTCCTCTCTTCCTATGTAGCGTATGGCTTACTTCCTTGCTGTTGGTTTTGTTGCTGTTTATTTGTTTTCTTTACAACAGGGCAGAAATGAACATTCAGATCCTGTCTGTAACTTTCTGAGTTAACTAAAACATTCCCTTGTAAAAGGAGCTTTGTGCCTCTTGCCCAGGAGATGGCAGAAGAGCCCTAACGAAAGGAGCAATCCTGCTGTCATTTTGCTGGGCAACAGCTGTTCAAGCAGAGAGAAAAAAATTAAGGATTTGATGGTGTATGACACAAATGTACAGATTTACAACATCATTGCTCTCTACAACTCCTGAAAGGAGGTTGAGGCAAAGGGAGGGTTGGCCTCTACTCCCAGGTAATAGCAGTAGGGAGAGAGGTGATGGTCTTAAGTTGCACCAGGGGAGGTTTAGGTTGGATATTAAGGAAATTTTCTCCTTAGAAAGAGGGGTGATGCGCTGGCACAGCTGCACAGGGAGGTGGTGGGGTTACCATCCCTTGATGTGTTCAATGTGGCACTGAGGGACGTGGGCAGTGGGCACGGTGGGTATGGGTTGGGGTTGGGCTGGGCAATCTTAAACCTCCTTACCAACCTTAAGGATTCTGTGATTGCAAAAGTAAGCTGAACTGATGTTTCAGATCTTTGAATGGTGAGACAAGGAGCACGCAGCCATACCCACACACAGCAAAACTCAACAAAAATAAGGAATCTGACCACTATTGGCAAGTATTAAAAAAATACAGAGTTCACAAGGCAACAAAAACCTGAATTCTGCTATCTGATGACAGCAGAATGGAGGAAGAATAAAACCAATCAGCTGTATGTTTTGTAAGAAGAATTTATCAGATATTACAGCAGTGGTTATTCTGTCATGTCCTTGTGCAAAAGAGTTCAGATTTAACTCAGTTACTTCATTGTGCTGCTTTGTAAGTGCTGTGTTTGTTTGGCTTTTGTCAGTGTGAGGTGTTTGCATGTACTGCTGCACACCTTACCGTCCCTGTACTCTAAACTTGATCAGTTCAAGACTTTTCCAGAACATCAGAGGCAAAAGGCACGTACAGAATGATGCGAAAAATCTTTTCCTTCCAGGCATATAAATTGCTTTCCTTTCATTTTAACAAAGGCCTTCTATCTCCATTTTCCATAGATAAGTATTACCGCTATTGCAAATAAAGAGCACGTGTGAAAAAAAAAAAAGGATCGAGAATCTGAACTATTTCAGCGTTTCCAAAATTGCTGCAAGAGCTGAATTGGTACGAACTGAGGGCATTCATCTGTCGATGACCCCGAATTCCCGTCTGAAGGACTTTTATTGTCACATATTAGCTCTGCCCAGGAATTTCTTAAAGCGTTTAGGAATTCACCGTTCCTTGCCTCTGATCCCGTGTAAGCCGTTGAGTTGCCTCCGCAACCCCTCCTGCGTTGGGTATTTTCAAGCTGCAATTTGCATGATTCAGGTACAGCCGAAGCTGGCTTTCGCTTGGGAGTATTTCTGCTGGAAACTGGTGGGAACAAGCGCTGAAATGCATGTGGATTGCTCTGAAAGTAATGCCTCGTATTTATCTCCATGGAAGCTGCAACCAATAGAAAGAGCACAGTAACACTGTTTGGTAGAGTAAATTCTCAGCTGCAAAATGCTGTTTTTCTATGCAGTCGCCACCGTGTTCTATGAAATGTATCACCCACCCCTCACTGTGCTTACATCCACTGCTTGGTCTCCATAAACGTTCAGCAAGCGTCAGTGAATGTCAGTGGGTGCCATTTTTTCTGCGTGGAGGAATTCAGTGACACACTTTTGCTTCATGTACACTTCCATGTCAGACACCACTCTGTCAGAGTGCTGCTCTGCTTCCACCTGTCACACCACAACAAAATGTAATGGGATATGAGTAGAAGTGTTCAACCTCTGATGTCATAGCCAGCCCCGACATCTGTTCCTGACACTGGGGTCCTCATCATAAAATAGGAGGCATTATTTTCAGAGCAGCCATTGGATTTTCTGATTAGGAAGATGCTTTCCACATTTTATTTGAACCAGAGATTTTTGTCTTATTTTATCTTAAAAACTCCCCCATCTCCTTTCAAAGATCCCCGCAGTAAAAACGTTCTGATTATCCACATAATTCATCCTGCAGCAGAGGAGAGGTCTCCCTTCACGGGGAGATAAAAGTTTGCATGCGCATTAGCACTTGGAGGTGTCAGATGATGATGTTATGCAAGGGAAATATGAGAAGGGTCAGGAAAAAAGGTTGAACAGCATTAAACAATTAGTAGGCTGGAATGGCATTTGCCTTCCCTCTTTCTTCTGCAGAAATTGGTCTCTGCTGGAAATGAGGTTAATGGCCTTCTCCCCACAGCAGGGAGCTCAGACACAACCTGCCTTCCCCACATTCTGGGATCACAGAAAACTGCAATTGTAAACAGTCTGTTTATCTCACTGTGTTGGAAGTGGACTTTTACAGCTGTGATACAGAACTCTTAATTATGAAGTCACTATTTTTTAAAGGAATGATGAGTGGATGTGAAATACTCCCTCAGATCTTTGCCCTACTACACTTGAGATTGTTATTCTGAAAAACCCATAGAGTGAGCGTGTGTTAGCACATCCAACAGTGGTGTTCCCTCCGTGGGATAAAATCTGTAAGTTATCAAATGCCTGGAAAGGGTACGTGGTTCTCCTACTGCCCCCAGAATTATGAGTGTTCCACACTCATGTGAGAAGCCCGGAGTTGGAACTGATGGTCCTTTGGGGTCCCTTCCAACTCAAGATATTGTGATTCTATGATTCCATGACTCCACAATTCCATGATTCTATGATTCTGTGATTCTTTGACTTTATGACTCTTTGATTCTACGGAAGTTGCTTTTAGAATTTTCATACTTGATTGTCTGAGCACTTTGGGACTCAAAATATGAATATACCTTCAAGATGTACAATGAGACCCACGGAATGGTTTTGATTATCCATTGGTTATTGACTGTTCGTTTATTATTGAAGTAATTCATTATTCCATTATTTTCATTAGACAACTCTCAGCTAAAATATAGAGACAAAGTAAAAAAGCTAACCGATCGTGTTTGCCATCCAGCTCTTTCTGTAGTATGCAGAAAGAAAAAGCAAAATAAGGAATTCATTCACAACTTCCCATCTGTAGACAGGAAAGCACCCATACAAAACCCAACGCCATTTGAGCTACTATGAAGAAAATGATCCCAGCTAAACCCAGAGGAGATTCAATCCCCTCTTCTTCAGTGGTTTTGCACTGTTGCTCCAGGCTCTCTTTGCTTTTGGTGTAGTTTTGCATGGATAGGACACTCATCCACCATGTGAAGCTATGAAAAAGTGGTTTATTCTGAAGCAGTCAATCAATGCTCACATCCACATATGTGTATATGGTGATAGACCTATCATCTCTACCAGTCTGTGAGATTATCCAGGCTGGGAGTTGGCAAACCAAGTACCTACACAGAGTCACACCTGTTACAAATCAGAGAGGTTCTTTGCACTTTTCTGCTAAACTTCTAAACTGAAATTTCTCCTTTGCCTCCATCCAGTTAAATAAATAGCATTTCATTGTCCCCATAGATCCCTGAGTGGAGGATGGACTTGAACAAAAAGCCCAGGAAAATTAGAAATTTAATTGTTTCCCTTCTTCGTACTTCAGTTGATTTGGAAAATCAGAGATCAACCCAGGGAGCTGTGATAAGCCTTGGAAATTGTTCTGGGTGGCAGAATTATTACTTACATTCTTATTTCAATCTCTGCGGTAGCGCTGTTGAAATAGTGAAGCTATAAAAACAGTTACAAAGTAGGAGGAGGTGAAAGAAAGTGATTTTTTTTTTTGTGAGAAGGGATGGCTTGAGATTGGAGATTGGAAAGGAAAGCATTATGAAAGGAATGAAATTATGAACCCGTGCTTCAAGATCACAGTGCTTCTTGCAGGGCCTCGAGCCCTTCTGAAAGGGGTCCCTTAGATAGCTGAAATCTGGAATTTGCTCACTGGTAGACTTGTAAAGAATGAGTTACCTTCCTCTTAGGCATTCTTACTGGCTGGCATTTTATTTGTATACCAGACCGCAGTGTTTGTTGGTTGATATCCTGGGTGTAGACTGAATTTTCCAACACAAGCCTTCATTAAAGCCTTATTAAAGCAGAGCTTGGGCTGAAAGAGCAGGGAGCGATTGGAGAGGATTCAAAGCAACCATGAGATGTTGTTACACGTGCAATACATAACAAAATATTCAAAGTGAATACAATACATCCAAACAATCCACTCAACACCAGAGGAGAAAAGATGTTAAAACACTTCAGATTGCCTCAAATCTTGCCAAAAGTGATGGGAAGCATTTTTTTGTGACTCTACTGCCAACTTGTGCTACCTTTAAAAACAAACTCACATTTTCTGCAGTGTTTTATGCCTGAGAAAATAGTTCAGCTCTGAAAACAAACGAAACACCCTTATCTAGCTGTGTAGTTTTCGGACTTCCCACTTTGAAGTGGGAAGACAATTTGAATGTCTGTGTCTATGACTATTTGAATGCCTATGAAAGATACATTTGAATGTCTTTCAAATGTAACCTCGACTGAACAACTTGGTTTTATTGTACTTGTTCTGAGACAATTATCTCATCATAGAATAATTACAGCATCCTTGTGAGACTGATTTGAGAAAAGAACACTCAAGAAATTGTTATGAATGATTCACTCTCAAACAAAGGTTTTCTATCAAGTATGATTTGGAAGGAGTCTGTGTGAGCCAAAGGTATTCCATATTTCCATTTAACACCCTGCACTGGAATGATTTTGCTTACATTTGCAGATGAAACCAAATTACGAGCGTATGACCAAGCAATGTTGGGTCTCCATGTCCTCCCCAGAAGTGTAATGTGGTATTACATCCAGGCCTGGGGAGCCTTGCACAAGGAAGACGTGAACCTGTTAGAGCAGGTCCAGAGGAGGCAATGAGGATGCTCAGAGGACTGGAACACCTCTCCCATGGAGAAGGGTTGAGGGAGCTGTGCTTGCTCAGCCTGGAGAAGAGAAGGCTGTTCTTGCCCAGGGCAGGGGGATTGGAATTAGATGACCTTTAAAAGTCCTTCCAATTCAAGCTGTTCTTTGATCTTGGGATTAGTCATATGGATGCCAGAGAATGGTGAGATATACCTTTCCTTGGCATTTCCCACTCTCTATGCTGGCAGTTCTGGACCTTATCTTGACTATCTCTCATGGAGCAAGTAGGTGATGTGTTCTCTCACAGACTCACAGGGCAGGATTGCCACCTGTTGTGTGGCTTTGGTCGTTTACACTCTACTGTAGTTCAACAATCCCCTCCATCCTTGTAGACAAAACTGGGGCTCCTCTAGGACCTCATAGACAAGGGCTGGTGGAGTGTGAATAAGATGGTTGGGCCTGGGACACAGAGCCTATGAAGAAAAATGAGGTGAGATGGGCTTTGTCAGCCATGCAAAGAGGAGGGTGACAGGGATCAAATAGTCAGTACAGCCCGTAGGCAGTTACATACGGGAACGGATCTCACTGGTTTTCAGTGTTGCCAGAAAACACAAAAGACAAAAAAAGCCACAAAGTGTGTTTTGAGGCAGTCAGGATGGTCACTGGGACAGATTGTTACCTGAAGAGGTTGGAGTAGCACTGGTACAGGTTACCAGAGAGCAGGATCCCTTCCTTATAGGGATTCAAGATTTTGTTGCATATAATCCTGACCTAGTGTGATTATGTTCTTTGAGGTCATTAGATTTCCAGGGCTATGTCACAGAGTCACAAAAACACAGAATCACTGAGGTTGGAATGCACATCTGGAGATTTTCGAGTTCAGCATTTAGGACTGGGACAGCTACAGGCAAGTTGTCCAGGACCATTGCACAAGAATGGTCTTATTTTTGGTGATATTTATCAGTGCAGTCTGTAGAAGAAGAGTGAATTGTCTGATATAGAACACACATGTGAATCACAAAGAAATTGTACATAAATGTAGAGTACAAAGGGCTGAGTAATGTATAACCTTTTCCATTTTCTATGGTGATAGACAACAGTTTGGAAACCAGGAGGATTCTTAGAAACTTCCAGGCTTGCTCTAAAGAACAAAGATGGGATGGGATCCTGTGACTGAATTCAAATTCACAGCTGCACAAAACCAAAACAACTCAATACACTTCATGGGACTTTACTGCTTGAACATTGGAGAATGTACCCAAATAGCGTAGAGCCTCATTCATGGCAATGAAAAGCACCTTATAACTCTGGGGACCACTTTTTGATTGCACCCACAGAACAACTGTGATCACGCAGTGGATATCCATCTTTATCTTTGCTGTACACCATGGAATTTCTTTGGTGCGTATCACTCCTTATTGGAGTAGCACAGTGTTTGCAAGCCTGCAGCTTTTACTGGAATTGTGTGTGCACAATCCCAGTCATGCTGTGCTGCAGGGATTAGTGGGGACAGCACTCCAGATCCAGCTCTCCGCATAATGATTTGCGTCACCTACCACCCTGCTTGGGAGCTCTGGTAATTCCCAGAGAAATCTGGATCCACACATGGTCTGAAGCAAATATAATCCTCAAAAGGAGTGGTTCACGATATCATTGCTCTCCCCTTCCACAATTCCCAACCCTGTAAGTTGAAATTCATTGACGTTGTACATCACAATCCCCGTGGTACTGAGCCTGTGGAGTGGAATAGCAGTCTCTCAGTAGGCTGGGATTTCACACATTTATTTTATGTTTTACCCAAGAAATGAAGCTGTGAGTCACAGTAGTGATGTTTCATTCCATAACCAGGCTTTGTAAAACTCTTGGTCTGCGGAGGTTTGGCTACAGTTTTAGTTTCATCTTCGTGGATCTACACAAGGCACACATTTGCACAGCACTGGAACACTCCATCTAGGACTATTAACCTTAATTTGGGGGTTAGTAGTATTGTGAGGAACAAGTGTCATGCAGGTGCTTGACTCTACTGTACAACAGAAGGTCGAAACAGTTATTTTTCCTTAGGAGAATGCTCATAGACCACTGGGGAACTCATCACTTTAAGCATCAGTTTTAGAGCTGAGCCAGGGTGGGTCACTGCACATGTTGAAGAATGCATTAGAATCATAGGATCAGTAAGGTTGGAAAAGACCTGAAGGAAAGGGTAGATGTAGTACTTGGTGATGTGGTTTAGTGGGCAATATTGGTGGTGCGTGGATAGTTGGACTGGATGACCTTAGAGGTCTTTTCCAACCTTACAGAGTCTATTCTATGACCTCCAAGATCATCCAGTCCAATCTCAACCCACCTCCAACACATCCCTCAGTACCACATCTCTATGTTTCTTGAACATCTCCAGGGACGGTGACTCCACCACCTCCCTGGGCAGCCTGTGCCAGTGCATCACCACTCCTGAGAAGAAATTGTTCCTAATATCCAATCTGGACCTCTCCTGGTGCAATGTGAAGCCATTACCTCTCGTCTGTTACCTGGGAGCAGAGACCCCACCTTGCCACAACCTCTTTTCTGGAGTTGCAGGGAGTGATGAGGTTTCCCCTGAGCCTCTTCTGCTCCAGGTTGAACCACCCCAGTTCCCTCAGCTTCTCCCCAAAATACTGTGCTCCAGATCCTTCACAGCTTCATTGTCCTTCTCTGGACACTGGTATATTAGATATATCAGCATCTCTAATATCTCCAAATCTTCTCTGTCAGGTGTTCTCAAGATTCGTTGAGTATAACTTCAGAAACCTCTGCATCCAACCTCAAAAACCTCTCTGCCAGACAGAAATCATACTTCATTGGCTTCATTTTGCGAGCAGGAGGAAATGGGACAAGTTATGTTGAAAAGTTTATGTGTAAAACATAATGATAATGTAGGAAAGAACCACAAAGAAGGTTACTGTAAGAAAGAGAAGGCCAGTTGGAATCAACTCTTCAAATATGCAAGATTCTGGTGTTGGACACAGCAGTTCCTCAGTAATCCTTTGGGACACACACCTTTACTATGTGGCAGAGGAGCCCTTCTTTGTGGTCTCTAGCCAGAAAATAGTTGATAACTGAGTACTCTTTGCATACTTTTCCTCCTTCCCTGACCTTGAGTTTTATGCCTGGAGTTTATGGAGTTGATGCACACTAACGTTCTGACAAAGATTTCCTAGCATCATCTTTCCCTCTAAGCATATGTCAGATCTCCTTGACAGAGATAAAGTCTTCAAGACATATATTTACATCTATTTATGTGAATTTCCAGATTTACATCCACATGCAAAATACTTCATTTAAATTATGCTTACTACGTTATCTCACACTGTAAGAAAAGACTGGATTTGTTTTCAGCTTCCGAAATAAGGGCCATGGATTCATTAGAAAAAGCTCCTTAATAATTCAAAGAAGATACAGCCTTAAGTAAAAAAAAATAAAAGAAAAAAAGGAAAGAAGATGGTATCTTTAAGCACTGTTGGTTTCATTCCCTCAGTTCATTGCCTATACTCCAAAATCAGGAAAAAGTCAGCACAAAAGGAACATGAGCTTCTGTTGCGTTATAGAAATAGGAAATAAATTACTGTAAAACTTTCCCAGTTTTTCTTTGCACATGAGAAATATGGACGTTGAGTCTTACCAGACGCATCAGCAAAAGAGTCCTCCAAATAAAGCTAGATCCTGTGATTTCTTTGGGGTTGCAAGGGGAGAACACACAGATCTTTCTCTCTTCTCCTCCTCTTCCTCACTTCTCTCCCATAGGATCTTGAACCTGACCATGAAATACTATAGGGATCTGGGAGTAGGAAGGGAGTTCCACAAGCAAGATGTCCTAAGATGGGATGATTCGTGCACAAAATTGCTGTATTTGCTGTCAGCCACATTGCCATAAATCCAAACTATAGAAATCACTTTGTCAGCAATTCAGGATCAGTCATAAATCTGTTATATTATGCAGGAATCTTGTATTTTTATTGCTCTTTTTTTTTTTTTTTTAATTAGTAAATTAATGTCTTTTTTTTCATCAACATTTACCCTATATCCAAAGATAGAAAAAGAAATAGTCATGAATGAGCAAAGGAGCCTTAGATGCAGTCAAAATAGTTTATTGTTGAACTTGGTATAAAATCCATCTAATAAAGATTACTATTGCAGTTCCCCTCCTGCAAATGCCTGAATGGCATTTCAAGAACGTGACATGAATCATAAAGAGAAAAGGATGTGGAAAAAGGTACTGAAAAAGCATAAACCTGTCTACCAGGGAAGAAGCTGCAGCTTTTTGTTCCAGTCTGCACTGATGACCTTGAATCCCACTGTAAAGACATGGACATAGAATCTTATCATAGAATCACAGAATGGCTTAGAATGGAGGATGGCTCCAACCTCTACCATGGGCTGGTTGCTGGCCATAAGCACCTCTCAGTGTTTCCTTCAATTCTGAGAATTGGACTGATCTAAATTCTTCAATTCTCACCCCACCTTGAAAATAACATTCAAGAGTGGGGAAACAGTTGTGAAGAGCTTCCAAGGGCATTTGACTTCAACTCTTTGTTAGATAGGCAGTTTGTGAGCTGTTGTGGTTTAACCCAGCAGGCAGCCAAGTATCACACAGACATTCCCTCAATCCCCCACAGTGGGACAGGGGAGAGAACTGGGAAATAAAAAAGATAAAACTCATGGGTTTAGACAAAGATTGTTTAATAGGACAGAAAACGAAGGGAAAATCATTATAATAATGATAAAAGAATATACAAAACAAGTGATGCACAATACAATTACATCTATGAGGCTGTTTCAGAAGCGAGTCTCATTGTCGGACTCCGTTCCTGCTGGGGTGCCATGTCACCATAAGACTTGCTTGCCAAGGCCCAGGACAGTGCTTTGGGAGGTGTTGTGAGACGTGGGATAGGTTTCCAGCAATACAGTGGTTGCTCCCACCACTGTAAGCACATGGCACTTGCCTTGGCGGGTTTGTGGGAGCGTGATATAATCACGGAGGCATTTAATGGTAGCTGATGTATAAGTTCCAAAGCAAGAAGAACAGTCTGTGTTACATCAGGCATGCCAAGACATAGTTTAGGCATCTCTACAGGAAATACAAAAGCAGTGCATCATGTCTGCATCCTTATCTCTGGGCATAATCACACACAACTGGCCTACGGCGAGAATTTGCATTGAGCATATTGTTTCTATAGCCCAGATTAAATACTGAGACATATGAGGGTGTTAAACATATGAGGAAACCCATACAGCAGCAGCCATGACTGATTGTAAGGCAAAGCTTACATTATTCCATGTTTGCCAAGGAACTGAAATTGTCTGAAAAAAGGCAGAGAACCATATTTGCCAATTATGTTTATAGGCCTTTAGTGATGGTATCTCCACTTGAAATTAGAGTCGAGGAAATACACACAGAATAAAATCAGGGAGAGACAACAAGAGAGACAAAGATCCAGGGAGATTTACTTTCCAGTCCTCTCTAAGAGACATCCACTTTCAAGACTTTGAGCAAACAAGCAGAAGGTCACTCTGCAAGAGGACCCAGCCTCATACCAGTGATGGTATGGAAGAACATATGCCTTGAAAAGTCTTTGATTGTGCTGGTATGCCTAACTTTTGCACTTCCTGCAGGATTTCCATGCTGTACAGCCATTACCACACTTTGCAGTTAGGCTACTTAAATTAAGGTTGTCTTGCTCTGGCTCTCTGCTTGTATTTTTTTTCAGGCTCCAATTACAACACTCCCCTGAACTTGAAGGTGTATTGCAGGACCCAAGACTTCTCAATCAGTGGTAGTTTCCCTGTCTTGCTTGCATGGTGTCCGACTCCATCGCCATCGCAGTGATATGATATTGGCTACTATCGATATGATAATTGACTATTAATATACACCATCCATCCTGACTGCCTTGGCATGGAGTGGTCACAAGAAAGGAGAAGAGAATGAATTTGTTGAGTTATTCTTAGAGGTGCATCTATCCTAAATGTGCGTCTATCCTACTCCCCAGGGGAATGCATTTTCAGTTCCCATCCTCACTCATGTGCATAAACACAACAGGCATTTATCTACACAGATACTGTGCCCCAAATACTCATACACATTTCCACATGTTCCTGTACTTAAATACCATACTCACACACTTAAATATCACACTGAAATATCACACTCACACTGTGCACTGAGATAGTAACAAACTTGATTCCACTTGGAATGTACCAGTATGTGTTCATATGACCCTGCTCACAGCAGTATGCTTCATCTTTTACAATTAAGTGGTACAAAATCCATAGTGTGACCACAGCTTTTGCAGAAATCCGTGGAGCTAAGATAAAACCACACTGCTTCTGGCTCTTCACAGTTTACTTGATGGAAAAGAAAAGGAATTTCACTTCCCAGGTATCACAAGCAAAGCCTGGTATCGTGTTGGTGTCATTTTTTAGCAAGTCCAGTGAAAAAATCTTGGTCATGGGAGGTGGGCTCGTCAACAGCCCTGAAAGAGATGCAGGGATTTTTCAGCCCTTTGATGGTACCAGTCAATCACCACAATGGTCAGTATACAGGCATTTTAATTGCAAAGACTTAAAACCTGATTGTTTTTTTTATGACATCCAAACACCATTCATCTACCTCATTTCTACCTGTTGTTTCTGTAGGCATCCCCATTGCTAGCCAATCTGCCACGCAGTGACAGGGATGGCAAGCCATTGCAGTCATTTCAGAAGTGAGACGTGATATATTTGTTGGGAATAACAGTCATTTGCTATATTTCCCAATTAATGGCGTCCAAAAAGCCACACAGAAGGAGAGTCTGGAAAGATGCAGATTCGGAGCCACCCCCCAGGAATAGTCAGAAAAGGAGAGGGGACATTTAGCTATAGAATACAGGTTTACGAAGTACACGCACCACATTGTATGTGTTCAGCCCCGGTGCATCAAAGCCAGGAGACAAACCCTTGCGATCAAATGGATAAAAATTAAAGAGCTGCCCATTCTGGGTCTCCAGTGAGATGGAGGCAGAGCCCACATGCAGAACACATGGGAACTCCTTGTCAAAAACAACTTGGAAGACACGATCTTCCAGATGGTGGAGCTTGATTGTCCGGTATTTCTCAGGGATCAGCTCTTCAGCATGAGGCCCAAACTGCTGCATGACCAGCACCCCACCGTGTCCAACTTTGATCTCATAGAAAGTCAAGTTGGAATAGGTATAGTAGCCAACGAAAGGGACTGGATTTGGGGGAGGAGTCAATGTTTTCTCCGCCTCTCTGAACGCAGTCTCCATGGCAGTAATGAGATACTCGTATGTCTGGGTCACAAGATCTCCACCCTGAGGCCTGGGCCCAGCCATCAGTACAATGAAGCTCAGGCGGAGCTTGGGGATCAGTGAGAAAGTAGCTGAATAGCCATCAAGGTCTCCATCCTTCCTAATGACATCATATCCCAATTGCTCATTAATCTCCCACGGTGTGCCAGTCTTGTTGGCAAAGTATTCAGTGGAGCACTTAAACAGAGGTGTCAGCATTGTCTTCACTGTGTCAGGCTCTAAGAGACGACGGTGATAGGTGCCTAAAAAGACCATTGCCAGCTTGGCAAGGTCAGCAGCTGTAGAGTACATCTGTCCAGAAGGTCTGTACCAGCCGAGGTCGTAGAGAGGGGCTGGCTGCTGGCTGCTATAGAAACCCACCGCCATCTGGGAGCGGATAGGTGGTGTGATGTCAAAGCCAGTGTCCTCCATGCCCAAGCGGTCTAGGATGTTCTCCGAGACCCATCGCTGGTATTGCCCATCAGCTGCATGGTCAGCTAGCACGTGTGCCATCAGTGAGAAAGCCAAATTGCTGTAGTGGCATCTGGAAAGAAAGAAATACAGAACCATAGAATCATTTGAGTTGGAAGGGACCCGAGAAGGTCATGTAGTCCTGCATCAGCCTTACTTTAGTGACACAGTGTGGATATCATTTTGCAAAAAACAATGGTTTAGGTCTGTCTCCTCTGGGGAAAGATGCTAACTTTACCAGATCATATGCTGAAGGGAGAGCAGTGATGAGGCTGTGATAAAGTGTTAATGTCTTGATTTCTTCTTAATTCAAGAGACAGAAATTTCTTTTGTGCACATCAGCCGAGCTGTTTAACTGCTATGTACAGAAAGAAGGCCAAAGACAGAAAACTTTATGTGAAAACTTATATTTGCATATTCTGGCTTATTGTTCATCATTTTTCACCAAAAGAATGCGTTCATTCTTTTCAAGGGCAGATTCAAGAGGTACAGGTGCTTACTTTAAAGGTCTCAAAATCCCAGATGAGTCTCTGGAGATTTAACATAGTGCAATAACTTCAGGACCTAAGCTATCTTAAGACGGTAAAAGCACTTAAAAAGCACTTAGAAGTCTCAAAAGCAGAATCCAGTAATGCTGAGTGATTAAAGACATCGAAGTGTAAGTCTTTAATATCCATAAAGGGCATTGAGTCTTTGCACTTGAATTAAGTTTAATGACATAACGATATGAACGGGTGATTTTCTTTCAAACACCTTTTCAAAAATCATGTTTTTAACATATTTGATATTTCTTAAACTCTGTGAAGGCACACATCTTACTGAGGCCTACTGAGGTCATAAATTTGGTACCACTTTGACCAATTCCAGCAAATTTCTCATGACATATAATTTGCCACAGGAATAAATTCACATTGGACTGAAAATTTATGTCTGAAATTGACTAAGTTCACCTTTCCAAGAAAAATATATTATAGTAGAATAGCAGAATATGCTGAAATTAAAGGGACCTCCAAGAATCACTGACTCCAACTCCTGGCTCCACACAGGGCCACCCAAAATTCAAACACTGTGTCTGATAGTGGTGTGCAAGACCTCTCATTTGATAAGATCCTTCTTCCCTTGAAGCAGTGAGCAGTTCCTCCTAGTTCAGAGTCATCCACAAACTTTCTTAGTTTGCATTTGAGTTTTGCATCCAGATCATTTATAAAGACATTAAAGAGAACTGGCCCCAAAATGGAGCCCTAGGGAAACCCCCTATAGTGACTGACCGCCAGGTTGATGCAACCTCATTTACTATAGCCCTTTGAACCTGACCCAAAAGACAATTTTCTAAGATTACATACTTCATGTCATTGTGAGTCTTCAGCAGCTCTAAGCAAATTATTTGAGAATATATATATTTTTTAAATTGAACATTTTTTGAAGAATTTTTCGCAGTTAGGCGTGATGTTTTTCCTCACTCACTGTCCCGTGGATCTTGTTGGAGCCTGATGATCCTTGAGATCCCTTCTAACCCTGGCCATTCTATGATTCTATGATTTTTCATATTTTTTAGTGTTTGATTGCAGTTCAAGTAACAGACTGAACACTACACAAATTGCAGCAAGCATCTGATTTAGAGACATGCAGATTTCTACAGATATAGCATAAATTTCAGTAGAACTTTTTGACAGGACAAGGGGGAATGGCTTCAAACTAAAGGAGGGGAGATTTAGATTAGATGTCAGGGGGAAAAGTGGTGAGGTGTTGGCACAGGATGCCCAGAGTGGATGCCCCATCCCTGGAGGTGTTCAAGACTAGGCTGGATGGGGACCTGGGCAGCCTAAGCTGGTGTCTGATGTAGTGCCTGGCTGGCAACCCTGCCCATGGCAGGGGGTTGGAACGAGGTCATCTTTGAGATCCCTTCCAATCCAAGACATTCTACGATTCTATGAAACTAAATGATGGTTAAAACTGACTAGGTTAATCTGCCTGATCACTGCTGTAAATAGGCAGCCTTGACAATTGAAGGTTCATTGGACATAAGTACAACAATTTATTTGCCCCATCTAGGCTTCTCCAAAAAACCCTGGCACATCCAAAAGTAACTCTTTCCAACCTAAGACAGATGTATTTAGGAACACAGACTCGTAGAATGGTTTGAGTTGGGATACCTCAAAGCCATCTGGCCCAACTCCCGGCGGTGAACAGGGACACCCACAGCTCCATCAGTGCTCAGAGCCTCATCCAGCCTGACCTTGAATGTCTCAGGGATGGGGCACTCAGCATCTCTCTGTGCACCCCGTGCCAGTGCCTCACCACCCTATTTGTAGATGGATGATCTGAAGCACCCTCTAGGAATAGCAGTCTTTTTCCGTTGGTCATGGACTCAACCCAAAAGCTCTTAAGTGAAAATATCTGACCTGGTTCCAGGATCAGCCACCAAGACATCATCCTTCAGGAGGGCCAGAGCTTCTTGTGTGCTGCCCTTCCACAGCAGGCTGGTAGATCGTAGCCTCCTGGGGAGACCTGTACATGGAGGAGAAACAATTCAACAGTGGCACAGGTTGTAGTCCAATGTCCTGGTCTGGCTGGGAGGGAGTTAATTGTCTTCACTGTAGGTAGTATGGTGCTGTGTTTTGGAATTTGTATGAAAATTCTCTAAAAATGAATTCTCCAAATATATTTTAGCAGGACTTTCTAAAATGCCACAGTTCCTTTGCACAGAGTCTATGGCTCACCAATCCCAGAACCTGGATTGCATACAGAATTAAATAATTTTTGCAGTTTACCGTTCATTTTCACTTAGACTCTAGGAGAAAATCAGGAAGGGTACATGACATAAAAATGACTTGCAATCATCTGCTCCGTGAGGATGTGCTTAATTATGGAAAAGCTGAATGAGGCCCTTTTCTTTTGTGGCAGCAGGACTTGTTTTTCTGAATTGGCCTGACTTTGGGATTTGAACTGGAAGAAAAGCTCTTTTTCTGCTTCTATTCCAGGGTTATTTGTGCATCATAATGACTAGATAAGAGATGCACTTAGCATATCCCAGAAGCTAATGGGCTTTTTACTGGAAGAACTGATTTGAAAAACACTTTACAGTATCCTAGAATCACAGAGTCATTAAGGTTGGAAAAGACCACTAAGATCATCTAGTCCAACCATGCCCACTAACCATGTCCCTCAGTGTCACACTGTGGCTTTCATACTGCAGAACCTCCTCCTCGTTTTATTTTTACAGCCAGGAAATACAACAGGTGACCTCAACGTTCCTTTGATTTTCAGTTGAGCTTTTGAAACTGGGATTCTGCAGCATCAGATTGTCAGTGTCCAAGTTGGTTGGTGTGCATTGATGGTGTGCTATACATAAATATGTTGGGGAAGTTGGAGATGAAAACCAACACAGGGAGAGAAGCAACATCTATACTTTATAAGCAATTATGCTACAGCCAGGCACGCTTCCTATAAGTATTTTTAGGACATACCCTACTATGGGCTGGCTTCAAGTGATGCTCTGCTCTATATTATTGCAATTTGCCTACAGGTTATTTTAATCAAAGATTCTAATTTGGGTTATTTTATTCTCAACTGGAATAATGGAAAGTGTAATGGGAGTGCTGCAGGAAATCTCAGTACAGCCTTTTTGGCAGTAAATTCTGGAATCCCCACGTTGAGTATTAACAGCTCTATTTCAAAGAGGTTAAAGATCTCCTGAGTCCTGTGAGCTCCTTCTACCACAACATAAGAGTTACACAAGTATGAAAGTAGCAGCAGATTAATAGTCTTCTGCCAGCAAGTACAAAGCTATTAATAGCTCAGGAATCCCAGATCAGGAAGCACGCTGACAGCTATATTTAGGCCCGCAATCAAGGTCTATCTATTCAAAGCAAAGAGGTTTGGTGCCACTTTGACCCTCACCTCTACTTCTCAGAAAAATGAGAGCACTCTGGGCTGGAGTACAAAAACAGTTATGCAATTCGAAAAGTGGTTTCAGGTCAAGCTACTGTGTTGAAAGACACATCTATTCACTTTGCATGGGAAAAACAATTCCCCAGCCCGCAGTGCTGCCTGGCCCCTTTCCGAACAGGTGGCCTGGAGAAGACTTTCCATTTATCACTGGGAAGTGCAGAGGTGCAGAGCCCATGCTGGTAAATGCTGTCAAGAGCAGACTTTCCTATTCCTGGCATCTGCATCTCAAACGGTAGGCAGGGAGTGAGCAGTGTTGTCTCACCTGAGAGCTGGCTGGCCATTCTGCGCAAGGTAACAGGTGATGGCTTAAGTGGTATCGAACCTTTTTCCACAAAAATCAGCCCATCTGCTGTATATCTCTGTTCTGATTCCCTGAACCTTCCCAAAGGGTTTTTTATAGCAAAGTTCTGGGCGTAACGTTCCAAAGGGTCATCCAGAGATGTGACTTTCCCTTCCTCCCACATCTTGTACAGCATAAGGGTGGGAAAGATCTTGGAGACACTGGCGATTCTGTGCAGGAATAAATGTTTACAAAAAGTATTAAGAAACCCACGAATCAAAAAGTTAGATGCTCAGTACATGAGATCACCAAACTGACCCACTACCAGCAGCTCTGCATACAACACCTCTGGTTAACCCAGAACAGAATGGCTAACATGCAGGGAATTAGCTTGGGTTAATATCTGTAACTCTGACCTTCATGGACTGCTACACAGTGTTCAGTATTTTGCACTGAGTAATGAGTCTTTCAAATGTGTTTTGGCAAATAAATCTATCTTAAATGATGTTCAAATGATTAAAAGCAACCCCAGTAGTGCAGCCGACTACAGAACTTTGTTCACTTCGTATTTATAAGATGACATGTTTTGTGAATTATTCCTTACCAAACATCACAATAAATTGCATTCTGCATTTCAAATTCAGATTGGGTATTCAGGTGGCTTCCAAACAGTTAAATTTGGAGAAGGTCTTCTGGAACAAAGAGTGCAAGGTCCCCTATGCGGGTATAGTGTGGTGATAGGGGCAGGGGGTGGTAAGTTAATCACAGCTGCTGAAACTTCTCAGAACTGTTTACTCTAAGGATAACGTTTGATAGCATGCAGACCATGTGTTTCATGTACACCACAGTTATTAATCACTGAAAATAGGTCTTTAAAGAAAGCAAATGCTTCTTGTTTTCTTTTTGTTATGGTTTTTACCACACACTAAGAGCTTTATTCTGCCTTCATCTAAAACACAATAGCCCATATGGCCTTGGCTTCGTAAGTATGCAGGCCTACTTTACACATTCAGAATACAGTCTTCCAAAATCCTATTTTATATATATATATATATATATGTATATATATGGC
>PPHD01010471.1:4037-19606 GCA_002909625.1 Bambusicola thoracicus
AAAAAAAAAAAAAAACACCAAACTAACAAAAACAAAACAACAAACAAACAAAAAAACAAGCCAAGAATTTAAAATAATTCTTGGGATATCTGGGAGAAGTCATATTTAAAGCAAAAAGAAAAGACCTATCTAATGGTTTGGTCTGAACCATGACGTCATGTGGAAGCCTTTATCGGAATTTCTCTTGAGTCATCTCCAGTTGACAGCAACTTCAGCATGGATTGGACTGAGACCCATATGAACGTAAAAATAAATCTCCCAGATAATGTAGTAACACTTCAAATGTACTTAATTGTCATGAATTTTTCTCAGGGAGATTTAGAGTAGTACTTGCTCAAAGGGGAATGATTGCAGAATTTGAAACGTAAGCATTTAGAGAGCAAATTAATGTCTAATTATGAGTGCTAAAAATAAAAACACAGCTATTAATTTCAGTAGCAAATGATGAGTTCTTATGCTATAAAGAAAAATAACAGCCCTCTAGAAAATATTTGAAGAGACCATTGATATTTTTGCCGTAATTTGCTCAAATTACTGCCAAATTTTTCCTCTGACAAGTTCTCTTATGAAACTATTTTGCATTGTCTCATACAGTTCCTACCTGCAATGAAGATCTCAGGTTCAGAAATAACTAATGCAGAGCTAATGAGAATCTGTTAAACTAAAGGAATTTGGTGAATAGCTGTGTTGAGGAAAGCCTTCTAGTTTGAATAAAGATGCTATTATCAGGTTTTGGTGAACCATATCATTTCCCTCAAAGGTCTCCCTTGACAGACTCCTAGGTAAAAAGCATTTTAAAATGTATTGAAAGGTTAACATTCTGGAGACTTAGAGACTGCAGTCCCTGAGGCAATTTTTCAACACCCCTTAAAGTACAGTTGAAAGGGGATGGTAGAGAAAAGGAAGTCACCCTAGTGCCACCCATTATTTGTACCATTATTTCATCTCTCTCACCAGGACCGAGGTCCAACACAACCAAACATCCATACAGAAACAAGAAAGCAGGATTTTTCATTAGGTGGAACACCAGTTCAGAAGGTCTCCTTTCCTGGTAAGTATTTACATAGAATCATAGAATCACAAGCTTAGAAAGGACCTACAGGATCATCTAGTCCAACTGTCCTCCCATTACCATTGCTACCACAAGCCACTAACCCTATCTCATAGCTCCTCATCCAGACGCCTCTTGAACACTGCCAGGGACAGCGACTCTACCACCTCACTGGGCAGCCATTCCAGTGCCTGACCAGTCTCGGAGAGAAAAAGCTTTTCCTTATGTCTAATCTAAATCTTCTCTGGCACAGCTTGTGGCCATTTTTTCAGATCCTGTTTGTTGCCTGGGAGAAGAGGCCAAACCCTTCCCATTACATTGTTCCCATGGACTTATGACAGTCCAGATGGAGGAGGAGCTGTCTAATTGTCTCCACCTGAATCACCAGAGTTGTATTCTGCATACCATCCCAAACTTCCAGATCAGGGCATAAAGTGCCCTGAGAATAACATACATGAGCAAACTTGATGACAGGAATTCTGTGCTAAAGCTTCATAAGAACTGGTCAAAATGCAATGCAAGCAATTAGGCCAAGAATTACATTGTGTCACGTTTTAATCTTGTTAAAAAGAACACATCTGCAGTTGTTCTGCTGACATTTAATTAATTTGAACCAAAAAGAATGTGCACCTTAATATAAACAACTGTAAAAGTAAGATGAGAAACTGCTGATTCCCTCAGAGAGACCTTGTCAGGCTTCTCAATCCTACACTTCTCTCTCTCTGAAGGGCATTCAGAACGCACCAAATAGCAAAAATCCCTGAGGATACATAATTAATGCAGTACTTCAGCTGCTATGTTCAATAAACAAGGAAAGTATTCTATACATCATTAAGAAAATAGATTATTAAAAATTGAACTCCTGAAGTAGAGAGGTCCAAATGTAAATTATATCAGAAGCTTGAATCCCAGGAGCATTGATTTTAATAATGATACAGTGCATGGCATGCCTCTGTTCCCTTCCCCATAAAGCCCTCAAAGTGCCAATTACCCATGGCAGCACGCAGCTTTGAGTGTATTCAGTTATTCATTTGACATTGAAGCAGCCAAGACTAGACTGCAATAGCAGTGACAGAGTTTACCTACTGAAAACTGAACAGCTGCAGGGCTCTCCTGAAAACAAAGCCCCAAACCTATGAGAAATTTACAGTGCGTAAAGGTGCAATGTAAATTCTCGTCTTCCTTTTCTCTTATACTACCTTTCTATACTACTCTTATACTACCTTCTATACTACCTGGTATCACCCATTCTCCAAGCATCCTCCTTTTCCCTCTGATCTCCTATTATTCTCCAAAGCTTTCAGATTGTTCTTCTCACTGCATGCTGTTGCCTGTTCCTCCTGCTCCAGGTGTGCATCTGTGAAGTCAAGCACATGCTCTATTTGAGCACTATGTAAAAGCGTTGCAGAATTGAGTCAGTCTATAGGATTTAGGGGACTCAGTATTAATCTTTTAAAATAATCTGTGGAATACAAATGGCATCAGATAAAAAAAGAGAGAGATTTCTATATATTTTCAGATCTGTGCATACCATGCACCCTACAGAGTGTTCGCAGTGATTCATCTCTTTTTACATTACGATGTGATTCACTTGACTGACATTTTGTTTCTGAGGTGTTAAAAAGGGAGAAAGAATCAAAAGTGAACTGAGCTTGAGATCAGTACTGTTGACCTGCACAGAGATGGCCCTTCGTTTTATACTGCAGTAGGAACCTCTCTGTCTTTTTCCCTCACTGGTATTTTTATTCCAGGAAAAAGAAAAAAAATCTAAAAATTCTCTCCAACAGCCCTGTTAAATCAGGAAAATAAAAGGATTATTTTTATTTTTTTTTTAAGTAAATATCTGTGGATGAGTTTTGGGGTATGGACTGTGATTAAGATTACACTTTCTCTTCAGTTTTTCCCCCAGATTCAGAGCCTTGTCAAACCTTGTCAAAATATTAAAGGTTTGAGGCTGTAGCAAGAAAAAAAAAATAATCTGTGTCATATCTGAAGTTCCCAGACTGCACACTTCATATTAATGACATAAAGAGTACCTTCATTTTTTATACCCACAGCGGTACATGATTTGAAATGATTACTGCCTTTCAAGTAATTGCAAGCATTGAAACAAATAGCAAAGATTAGCGACTTAACCATCCAAATTGCAAATTAGCTGGATGGGGCTACCAGTTCTTTTATCTTTACTTATAAGAAATTATCTTCACAAACAGGAAAGATTAACAGAACAAGGAAAGGGAAAGAATCAAAATAACCCGATTCTGATATACAGCATGAAATTCTTTACCTAACACCCAACTTAGATCATTCCTTGAGCCCTCTGAGGTAGAATGGCTCTGCAATTTACCTATATCACAAAATGGAAAGGTAACAAAGGAGGTGGTTAGGTAGTGAAACATGAAAAACAACATAGTTCATAGGTGAAAATAAATCCAAATGACCTTGTGAAGTGATTCTTCACTGCTTGTTTGCAGAAGAGTAATAGCAACCTGAACACATGAAAATTGACTCCTCGAGGCAACCAGGGACAGTATGATTACGCACACATTACACAAATTACTTTTCTAAGGACACACTTCAAACAATTCACTGGTAGAAATCCTACTCAGAAGTAGAAGCACTACCTGAGCTTTATAGCCTGATGAGAACTGGAGACAAATATATCTAACCTGAAGCTGTCTGGACTGTCATTTCAGGTGTTTTCAACCTTGGTGAATGTCAACCTTCTCCAAAGAACTCCTTCGAGAAATTTTAGATTGATTTTAAGAGGTACTTAAACAAAAAATGAGAAAATGTAGCTATGATTATATTCGGATGAAGCTTTATAATTTGTAAAACACATGTAGGCATTTTCTGGCAGGCCTCTAAGTAAGCCTGTGCAGAAAGACATCCAGGGACTGGCAGGGGAAGGCAAATGAGCCCAATTCCTTTAAACTTCTATCTAAAGCCAGCAAAGGGAGCAATATTCTCATCTACAAACATATTATCCCTGGTATGGACTCAACTACTCTGTCCTAAATCAGAGTCACTCGCATTTATTGCAGAACCCATCAGTTTTGAGTCATGGTCAGCTGGTTTTACCTTAAAGTTGTACTACCGCTGGAGAGCAAATGTTTCTCAAATTGTGGTTGGGTTTTGTTTCAAAAGACTTTGAAACTACTATTTGAAATATTTACATTAGAAAGAGCTATGGCCCAACAGGAATAAGTTTGCCTTATTACTTCTGAAAATGCAGCATCTCAGCTACACTCTTCTTGGGATGTGTGGGGGATAGTTAGAACTATCTCTAGCCTCATCCCAGCAGCTGAGAGTTGTTAGATATGCTCACCAGATAGAAGAGAGGACAAGAGGGGATAATCCGCAGAAGAAATTTTACTAAAACATTGGGTGGTGCTAAGGAGCATGGAATAGACAGCAGCAGGCTGCTCGTGTGAATGCTTGAAATTGTAAAAGCAAATAGCGTTGAAAATGCATGGAGGACCCTCACTTGGAGGTAAACTTTGCTTTGTGAAGGGCAAAAGCAAGCAGATTAATACCTTCTACTTACTGATGTGGCTGTTTTCTAGGCTCTGGGTATAGGCAGTATGAACGACTGACAAAAGAAAAGCCCTCTAGACTTGGAGACGTGTGAACAAAAGAGTGAAAGTTGCAGCAGATGAGAAAAATGAATACAAAGGATGGATGGGTCTTAAGAGTTGATCCAATTTCTACCACTATTGTCCTTGAAAACTTCCTGGGGAATGAACTAGCATCCATTTTAGTTGGGCAGTGTTGTCAAGCAGGTTGGCACACTGCAAGAAGCAGATAACGAAATGAAGGCACAGTTATCCTGCATATTTGAGCCTGAGGAAAGCAAAGCTGTAACCCAGAATTGCTTGACAATAGGAAGAATGACTTGGAGAACTGGCCACACCCCTGGAAGTGCCCCGATTTCTGGCTGCCTTTCTAAGGACAGCAGGGATGAAAGCCACCAGTCAGAGAGCATCATAAAATGAGATTTTTATTTTTCTTTGAAGATGAATGGAGCATAAGAATATAGGCTACTATATACTTAATTGAAAATAGGGTGCTGAAATGAAGAAAGAAAAGCTGAGAATTAAATGTCGACAATGAAAGGAAGTGTCTAGGAGGAGCTAGGGTTGTTCAAAATGAAGACTAGCCAAAAGCAGACATATTTTCAGTTGACTGCAATTCAAAACCACATACATCAGGATTGTGGAAAATTTGAGATTCCACTTTTTTTTTCTTTTACCTTATTTCTCTCTGTTCTACTACAGTACTATAGCTTTAAATTTAGTCTTATTACTTTAAATTTGTCTCTAAGAGCCCTAATGACAGAAAGACTGATCCCATTGTAATGCCATACCCCAACTTCCTCATTAGGCCATTAGTTGAGGTATACAGTGACTCACCAACAGTATTTCATCTGAGTGAACACAATAATTCTAATAACTGTCTGCTAATTAGAAGGTTTTTGAGATAAAGACACAGTTGAATAGCTTGCATCATCTAACACCCCAAATTAATAATGCTTCAGTAGCAAATAATAACATGTTAGAGATTGGTATTGTTACTTTTTGGTACAGTACAAAATAGATTAAAATGAACTCAGCTTGTTTATCTGCAAAGCCTAAGACCATTTCAAAATGGTGAAGATCTCTAGCTTGGCTCTAACACACAACGCCCCAGAAAGCTCTTTACAAAGCTAGAAAAAACTGTTCCTAAAGCAAGATTCAAACACTTCTAGATTACAATTTTATGAATAAAATTAATTAACCAACAATTCATTACATTCTAAAAGCTTCATCTGACCATAATGATCCTTGTTTGCAGCCCAAACAGTATTTGGTAATTGCAGAATGATGGAGCAATGTGGATATTTTTTGATTACAGTTCATTACATAAGATTACAAGGAAGAATTTGTCTTTGAATCATAATGAAAACTTAATTGACACCACTATGCTATAATATTTCAAATGATTAAATTTCAGTCTCTCTCTTAATCAGTTTTATATTAGAAAGAGATTTTAACAAGATAATTCTGTGAACATAATTTCATTCCTTTGTAAAACTGCTGGCTGGATCTCCTAAGTAATTAAAACTCCAGCCATCTTGGAAATAAAACACAAATGCAATTCCAAATTTAATGTTCCTTAATATTATATAGTATAAATTTATTTTATTTTCCTCTACTGTCTTTAATCAAAATCTGTCTTTTTTTTTTTTTTCCTCTTCCCCTAATAAATGGTTTAAAAATTATACTTGCAAGATCATTGTCAAGGAATGATAAATGCCAGACACCAGAATCATGCCTCAGGACATAAGTTAAACTTGGGCAACAACATGGGTAGAATTACAAGGGCAAATTACTTTTCAATGCAGTACGTGCAATGATTTCCCAAGACTGCTCTCTCAAGATCTTCCAGTCCATCCACAGATGGTCTCAGTTGAAGGTACTGAGAGCATTCTTCAAGTCGGCTACAATGAGTTCACATTTATTTCAGAAGCATATCTCTGTGCTGCATTTACACATGTAACAGCCCAAGATAAGCTCTTGTAGGGATTAATAGGATGTATTGCATGACTGCAGTGCTGCCCATCCTTCATACTGACACATCAGGCGGCCCCAAGTTCTAAAGTGGTGGGAGCACCTTTAGAACTAAAATATCCAGAGGAAAGGAAACAGAGACACTCTCCTAGGCAATGGTACACAGCTGTGATTCAGCCAGCCCAAATACAGGCAACTATTGCTTTGTTTTCACCTGAACTCCTTCTGATACCCAGGAAGATGCTCTAGAAGAATCACATAAACACCAGCACCACAGGTTTAACTAGGAGTAACCCCTCAAATCACAGAGCAGGTTATTTGTTGAAAGGTCCAGCTGGCTTGTGAGCTAGAGACACAGTCAGGAGAAATGTAAAACCCAGCCTCATGTCAAGAACGTAATTGCCAAACAAGGAAGCAAGAAAGAGAAAAATAAGTAGTTATTCACACTACCGCACATGGATCGCTAAACTGTAATGCCCTGTGTTAAAACCTATCAAAGCTGTTGCTAAGATGATTAAAACTACAGAGTCACAATATTTTGATCCAGATTTCAAACCATATAAAAAATCAAGGATAATTGGAACCATGGTCTCAGTACAGGCTTATCACTTACTACAAGCTAAAGGAACAGACTACAAAATCAATGGAGTACATTTTTCTTATTTCTTAATTAGAATCTGCCATTTTCAAGAGCGTTCTGATTTTTGTCCCTGAAAAATCCATTTCAACAGTGCATTTAAAAATGGTATATAAAATAAAAATCTCACCTTCCATTCATGCCAAGGAAAACAAATCAGAAGACTGTAAGATGCTACATACGGATTCTCTATTTGCTGCAGAATGGCCCAGCTACAGTCTGAATGTCAAAGAATATCCCCTGCACAGAATGGCACAAAGACAATTTTCTATTTGTAAATGACATTAAGAGGTATGGAGAAATGTATTGCATTTGCAATAAATCCAGGTAGCATATTAATTGTCCTACTCCCCACATACAGAATCAATTTCATGGTAATCTTGAATACTGACTTGTGAAGATTAACGGGAATAAAACAATGAAGTACAGACATCTTGTATTAAAAAAAGTTTTATTTTTTCCCATTAAAAAAATACTTACACATAGTTTTGTTTTGATTATATGCAGTCATAAATTTGAGTTCAAAACTCAATCTTAAATATAGGAATCTAAGGATCACAGACTTATTGACTTCATAATTAGCTCCAAGTTTTTCCCTTAAAACTGAGAGAGCATTGTACAATAAGCTGGGCTGGTAATATCTGCCTGTTTCCAGAACAGTCAGTCCCACGTGTCCTGTGATCTCCCCTCTCTTGCATGTAAGATGCTGCTTTGACTTGAACTGTATATCGACAAGGAAATATATCATCACTTGACTGGCACGAGTGACCAGGGCCAGGAGCTAAGCCAGTGACAATCTGGTTTAAGAAGGCTAACGTAAAAGCCACATAAGAAGGGCAATAATTTTCTTAAAGTCTAGCTTCTCACACCAGAGTTGGGCTAGATAAGCACCAGAATATTGGCACAAAAAGGGCAGAAATTTGTCACCAGGGCCCAAGGAGAGAGGGAGAGAGAGAGAGAGAGAGAACACTTCTTTGCTCAGCAGCTAATCACAGAATCCTCTTAACTGCATCATGAACGCATATGTCTAGTGGTCCAAGAAGAAAAGATAACAGCCTCTGCTGCCTATAACACATCACAACAAATATTACATTGCATATCATGGTTTATTCCCTCTGAAACACCAAACCCTTTGATGGACGAAGAGAAAAGTTATTTTGCTTGTTACTGCCAGATCTTGATTTCTCCAGCCCAATCAGAAGTTGCAAGGAGTGATGGCAATACTGGGTGAAATACTGCACTAACACAAGCTTCTCTATGTGCCGACAAAGTACGAACAATCCTAGAAGTATGGTAGTTGTAGAAAAACACTTTGCCATCTGAACTTCCTGTCACCAAAAGCGTTCCATCTGGAGAAAACTCACAGCCCACTGCAAATCCTTCCACCTGTTAAAAAGAAAAATCAATAACAGTGTAACTTCTGATGCTGATCAGAGAAGTTCATTGTGGTACACTGAAGAATGAATATAGTACAAAAATAATGCATATTTAAATAAATACATGTTAAGGACTTCTCCAGGTTTATATTAAGACACATCTATACCATAAACTTATTTAATCAAGCTACTAAGTATCCAGAAAGGCTTTCAATAACTATTTTCTTCAGAGTGTATGTAATTCAAAATTGCACATGGGAAAGCAAAGGAAGGCAATTAATACTAATCACTGATTTATCATCAAGCACTATTAGCAGACATATTAAAATGCACAGGTACTTTGCTTTCTGTCTCACTTCTGCACTTGGATAATATCATTCTGATGAAAGGAAATACCTTATGCCCTTCATATCTCTTCCTTTTGTTGATTCGGTAAGGTCGCTGGGAGGAAAACAATGCCATGTAGTTCCCATTTGTCTGAGCAACAAACGTAGACTCTCTGGGGTGCAGAGCCAGACTTGGACAAGTGTAACGCTCCTGAAAATAATCATTATGAAATAAGTTATTTGTTCAAATGAATCAGGTTATTTTTTTACAAATTTGAAAGACCATAAAGTAATCTCCATAAAGATACTTATTACAATCCACAGAAAGTCTTACACAAAGTCAAATATTAAATCAAATATCTACCCAAATTTCCTAGAAATTGATCAAAATCCCACCTTCCTTTGCACCACAATTAAACAGCAGAACTGCCAAAGGATAGGACACAAAGTTATTGAGACATCCTCTTTCTGCTCAAGGATAACTGAAGTTCAAATGTGCAAGAAAATCCTCTTCATCCATACCTCTTCCCACCTGGTAGGGTGGGAAAAGCATCACTGATTTTGTTATGGGGTTTGGAAGAGATGAACCAGGAGGGAAGTTCTGGATATTGCCAGGTATTGGGCACAGAAATCAAATACTGTTAGGCACTGTACCTGGTTGACAAATAACTGCAAGCTTATGGGGAAACTGAGTCTAACTGGAAGGGTTCAAACAGCGTAGAAGAGGGAAAAAACTGTCCAGTTCAGGGATGCCGTCAGCCCACAGAAGGTGGACTGCATGTATTTTTGCTGTTTGCTCCTTTGTTGGTGGATGGGGAGTTTGTTATGAAAGACAGCCTTCTTTGATTTCAAACCTGACTGCTCTGTACTTTATTCAGTGCTTTTTTTTTTTTCTATTGCTGATTCAGGATGATGAAATATTTAATAGCGGACAAAGACATAACTGTGGAAATTAAACATGAAACAATCCCATTAGATCACCTACTACATGTCTTTGTCAGTAGAGAACTGTTCATTCCAGCCAAAAGGCATCTATATACAATCCAATCATATTATATTACATAAGATATTAGACTTGGGTTTTCAGAAAAGACCCAGGGAGTTGGAATTATCTATTAACTTCCTTGGTAATCTCCTTTGAAGCTGTCAGCCTTTCTAGACAATTTAGTCCATTAAATATCTTGCTTGGACAGATTACTGAAATACTATACCTGCATTGATAAAAGTAAATGTTGCCTCTGTGATTATGTCATACAAGACATCAGTATGCATGTATCAGGTTGCTGTTATTATGCAAATATTAAATTTAATTTGTCAATAGTCTTCATTCCAGTTAATTAAAAATGTATCATTTTGCTATCCTAGGAGGAGTGCAGGAAAAGAAATGTGGTGCTACAGCAACAACAGTCATTGGTAAGCTAAAATAGCACTGCAGAGTTCTTGCCTAAGCATGGTTTAGATGTTAGTGAACTAGCAGTGAAAATAAATACCTTAACCCAAGGAGATCTATCAAGTTTTCCAGGTGGTTTCTAAAGATTAAGTAAATGCTGTTAAAATATGAAAATAAAGCACCCTGCAATTAACATTTAGAGCAATTATACAATGATTGTATGAAAAAAAGCAGTTTTTCTTTCATTCTAAAAAACTGACAGCCATGAAAAACTATCACGACCCAAATAATAATAAGTTGTTAACCTTACATGAAAAATCTGATTGGAAATTTTTGCAGCACTTTGAAAATCCCATGCAATGATGGTACGATCAGCTGAGTCTCGGCTTACTGCATCTGTGCTTGTAAGAAACTCTTTTCCTTCAGGAAGAAAGAGTATATCCAATGTCTGTTGTACTGCAGCTTTGTACACTCTTGTCACCTAGCAAACAAGAAAGTTTGTCAGTTTGGGACAGATTAGAAAAGCATCATAACCTACGTTCTTGGTATTAATAATTATCTCCAACAATTATATATATTTAACATGTGAAAGAAAAATTATTTTTAAATATTGAAGTGCTAGCATTATCAAGCAGTTTGGTAATGTATGTAAATAGTTCAGAAACTGGAAAATTACATGAGGTAGTAAAGAAAGCAGTTTGCATAATTTATACATTATATTTATATATACACATAAGATTCTTAAGGAATTACGGTTGGATCCAAAAAGAGCTGTAGATGCAACAGTGCTGTGGAGATGAGCTACACAAGCTCCTTTCTACTTTACAAACTCAGTGTGCTCTGAAGATCAGTTTGGAGAATTCTTCCAGGAAATTTTACAAGTTCATCTTTTGGTTTTTTTTGTTCTCAAAATCTTCAATAGTTACAGAGGCAGGGAAAGGAAAGCAACTATGTCAGCAGGAATTTGCAACTTAAAGGACATGCCAGGAAATAAGCAAATATTCTTGTTGATCATTCTAGATTTAATTGTAAATCACTGTTTATGACAGGGAACTGAAGAATTCAGGATGCTCTCCCAATTCCATGCTGCTGCGAAGGGAAGCTTGCACACCTACTAGGTACACACAGGTGTGCTCCAAACATCTCCTTTTTCTCCTTTGCAGAAAATAACCCAGTTCAACAAGGACTCAACCTGACACCCTCTCCTGAAAAAAAAGAAACCCAGGCAGACTTTGCTCTTCTGAAGTGCTGCCAGAGACAGGGACAGTGGTGACAGCAATGCTGCTGACAAGAAGGTTCAGTGCTTTAAGGACTCAGCAAGCATTCTGCCTTTTTCTGTAGGGAATCAATCCCACGCCTCCTACCAAAGCTCTGGCACAAGGCAGTCTGTGCGGCTGCTAAAACAAAGGCACTTGCAGCCACTCTGCAGAGAACAGTGGGCAAAGGGAAAAGAGTTGTCAATGCTTAGAAATACAACTGGGCTCTGGAGTAAATAGTGTGCCTCGTGCAACAGTTCCAATTTTGTAATTAATTCACATGAGCAATCTCAAGAGAAGTTTATGATATGATTATATGATATGATATATTATGATATGATATGATATGATATGATATGATTTTCCCAAATCAAAATACCTTTTAAGTACTTCCCTTGTATTTCCCTGTTGCCTTCTCCTGTTGCCTCAGCGTCAACAGGCTCACTGTCCTAAGAACAAGTCAAGATCCTCTTTTAGGACTTATACCATGGAGGGGTGGATGCATGCAGAAATGAATCCTCAGCCACGGGACTCTGAATATTTCAACAGCCTGTGAAGATCTAAAGAAGTGCAAAAGATTTTGAACTATTCTAAGGAATATATGAATAATTTTAATTTCCTTTCTTTCCGACTTTGTTCATGCAATTCTACATCTATGTTGTCTACTTTGAATCTTGAAAATCAATACCTTTGATTTCCTTTTCTGATTTACCTCCACTGAAGAGAGACTTCAAGGCAAGTGGCCAGATCAAAGTAGTTCATCTCTGCATATGCTGATCTTTAAAACTAGGACACTGGAAGATCCTTGGTTATTAAAATCTGAAACTTTCTTTCCAAGACAGCTAAAACACAACAGCCTCCATTTCCAACAAAGCGTTCAGAGGTTAGTCCTTGCAACCTCACAGAAATACCAACTGAGCAGAGACACCATTTGCAGTATTGTATTGAAACAGTTCTCAATTTTGTAAGGCATTTCAGTGCCTGCCTAATGTCTGTAACATAGCATGCAGTTGCTGAGTTCAGAGGCCCAGAACTTACATAGATACCATTAGAATACATATTTTTAGAAAAAAGAATAATCAGGAATTGCAATGAAATATCCTAGATTATAACTCTGTTTCATCCTTTAACTAACAGAAGAAAAATAATTTACACAATCAAACAGCACAAGAACTTCTCAATTCCTTGCCTCAGGCTCTTAATCTATGAAAGTCTGGAAATGTTCAGAATGAGCTGATCCTACTGTAGGGTAGAGAGACACTAGATGATCTCCTGAGGTTCCTTCCAGCTCTGCTTCCTGTGATCTCAGCATGTAGAGGTATGGTAGCAACTGCTCAAAGTGTTTTTCTCAGACTGTGAAATGCAGTTTGGGAACATAATGTTTGCACCTAGTGAAGAGCGTTGGTCATGCAAGTATCCTACACACACTCCAATAACATCAATAAGATGTAAACCTGCAGACAAAATATCAGCACGTTTTTCAGCAATATGCCTGCATTTTTAAGATAGAGAATATACAACTGTGTTACTGCACGAGTCAATTTTTCATCCTAGGAATTTGCATAATATGCAAAGCAATTAAACTTTGTAAAGCCAAAACTGATATTTGCATATTTATAGCTTCCACTTTGTCTATGGAGAAATCACCATGCATAGCTATTTCTTCACCGAGTTCTAAAAGGAAGCCCATAGTTCATTAGTAAAGTAGAAAATCAAGCTATTTCGTAGGAGCCAAAAAAAGAAAAAAGAAAAAAGTTAAAAAGCAAATGCACCCAACTTATAATGGCTGCTTGTAATATGAAATGGAAAACCATACAGAATCTTAACAGATGTAGGAACTTCAGGAGAACCAAAATAAATGTAAGGAAACTGTTTCAAATCTAAAGAGGGGAGATTTAGGTTGGATATAAGAAAAAGTCTTTTACAGTGAAGGTGGTGAGGCACTGGGACAGACTGCCCAGAGATGTGGTCCTCGGGACTTTCAAAGCCAGCCTGGACCAGGCTCTGAGCAACCTGATCCAGCTGTGACCATCCCTGATCATCCCTGTTCACTGCAGGGGAGCTGTACTATAGGTCACCTTTAAAGGTCCCTTTCAACTCTAAGGATTGTAGGATTCTCTGGCAATGTGGAAATACTTCTTAAGTTTTGTTGAAATTCAGTATGGCTCTTACATAAACTGCCATCATCAATTCAAACATTTTAATTGCTAACTATTAAATATACCTGCTTGTCTGCTAGTCAACAAGACATCCAACCAAATTTCCCTGCACATCTTAGCTTTATAATAGGAAAATATCATTAGAAAATTAGTAGAAAAGACATTTTCTTTACCTTTGACATGTACCTCACAAAAACTATGCTGTTTAATCATCAGAACACGCAGTAAAAACTGACTAGGAGAACAATAAATTAATACTTTGAATAGCAGATGGGAACTTGGAATACATAGTATTTAAATTCACCCGTAAAGACGACTTTCAGAAATAACTAATTGTAACACCCCTGCTCTGAATAGTACTCATAATAAAACCTTCTTTGTTCTACCCTAGCCAATAATTCATAACATGCCTGAGGAACTTACCAGGGGAGAGCATCAGTTTTCCTACCCTGCTGACTTCATTTCGATAATAACAACCTTTTGGTCTTTTTCTATTTTCAGATTTACTGCCCATAAGCATTGGAAAACTACAGTCCACTTGTTCAAACTGCACTTCATGGACATAAAATAAATCTTTGTAAAAGGAAGGCCTAATAGTTTCTAGTATCTACACAAGTCGACATAATAACAAGGCTTCTTTACAATGGCAACAGTTCACGGCCGCTGGCATTCAGCTAGAAAGGTAATTTAGGCAAATTAAATCATTTTCAAGTAGATTCTTATGGCTCCAGGGATTTGAGAAGCATGCTGTGATGCTGAATTCAAGGTATATATTTTGTACTGATATTTTGTAATACTTCTCTACATAAAACATATGCAGTGCCTGTTATTTTGCTTCTCGAGAAGCTCAAAGCCTCCTGACAAGCACCTCAGCACCTGGGGCCACACCAGTTCTGTGCCTGTCACCCAGGACCTACCCCGTAGCTCACCCTCCTCAAGTCCCTCAAGCTTTAGGCAAGAAAGAAGTGTGCCTGCAGTCATTACCCAAGATTTAGGAGATAAATTCTCAGAGAAGATCTAAGGTGACAAGGCAGATGACTAAACTTTGCTCTGTAGTTCCACACTATCAACAAAACCAAAACAATGTGACAAACGCAGCTGATGTTTTTGATTTCCATCTAAAAGCTGCAGCAGCTGCTTTAATCAAAAAACATGACAATAGACAGGAAGTAGTGAGTATTTTAACATAAGGATGGCATATAGCATAAAAGAGGTGGGCCTGCATGAAAACCTGCATTTCAACAAGGCCAAGTGCAAGGTCCTACACCTGGTTCAAGGCAATCCTAAAAATGATTTCAAGCTGGATAAGAAATGCATAGAGAATAGCTCTGCCAATTACATGCATTTGCAGCCCAGAAAGCTAATCAAATCCTGAGTTACATCAAAAGAAGCGCAGCTAGCAAAGCTAGGCAGCTAGAGGGCAATTCTCTCCCTCTACTCCATTCTCACAAGACCCTACCTGGAGAACTGCACTCAGGTCTGGAGTGCACAGCATAAGATGTGGATCTGTTAGAGCAGGTGTAGAGGAAGGACATGAGTATGATCAGAGGGCTAGAGCATCTCTACTAAGAAAAAGATGGCTGAGAAAGTTGAAGTTATTTAGCCAAGAGAAGGCACCCGGAAGACCTCAATGCAATTTTTCAGTACTTAAAGTGGGCCTACCAGTAAGATGGGAGGATTTTTCATCAGGGAGCATAGTTATAGGACAAGGAGTAATGGTCTTATACTAAAAACTGGTAGGTTTAGGTAAGATATAAGGAAAAAAGTCTTCATGATGAGTGATGAAGCATAGGAAAAAGCTGCTCAGAGAAGTTGTAGATTCCCT
>PPHD01010472.1:0-19606 GCA_002909625.1 Bambusicola thoracicus
TGCAGGTTTTTTTGCTGACTATACCTACATCTTTTTTTCTGTTGGCTTTTGTAACAGTACCAGAGGCCATACTGCCATTTCCTGTTGCTTTGTGCTCTGGAACTGAATGTTGGTGTATCCTGCACAAAATGTTTTTGTAATGCTGTGAGGTACGGTTCAAGACTAGTGGTAAAACCTGATGAGGACACCCCAGATGGCTCACCTGTTTCTCAGTCTTTTTCCTTTTGTACTTTTTCCTTTTTTTTTTTTTTTTAATTTATCTTTATCCTCTCCTCTCCCACTCAGGATATGCAGTGACAGCAGGCCATTTCTCTCAGCCAACTACCACGGATGTTGTGGGAGGAGCTCCCCAGGATGGAGGCATCGGAAAGGTGTGGCTTTTTGTCCCAACAATAATGTGGTCAGATTTAACTGGGCAAACAGAGTGGTACTGGCACAGTTCCCACATGTCAGAGAAGCCAGGAGATTTTTGTCTACAGAGTAGTTTTGGAACACTGTTCAAGGAAGAGGTGAGGTAGTTTGATGAAGTCAGCAAATTTTCTCCACCTGTCCCCTCTGATGCTTAACATCCCTCCTCTCTCCCTTTCTCTCCCACTCAATCCTTTAAATAGTTATGTTAATGAGGTGCTGGCACCATTTCTTTCACACCACTTGTGTTTATGATTTCTAATGCATAGTCATCACTTAAACCTTGCTCAGAAATGAGAAAACTTGGAAGAGTCTTCGTCCTCTTCTTGCTCTCTTCATACATTTGACAATGCTCTGCATGCAGATTAGTTCCATATTTTCTTCAGGATAGCACCTAAAATAGCATGAAATGCCATTTTCTAGCCTTTTTGATGTCTCTTTAGTAGGTTAGCGTATTGGTTTCTGCCAGCTGTGTTCAGAAATCTTGGTGATAGGCTCTTGAGAAACAAAAAATAAAAAGGTTTTCCTGCAGGTATACTTATGTACAATCTCAAAGATGTAAGCATGTGAATGGTCAGGTGGCGTTGTGCCTGCAATTCCTGTGCAGGACACCTGGCTGCTGTAGGGAGCAGGGTAAGGTTGTGCCGGGACCCCAGTAACACTTCTGAACCAAAGGTGGAGGAGAAGGAGTAGGGAGAGGGAGGGAGGGATGCAAAGAATCTACTTTCCTCACTCTTTCTTTAAAGTCCTTTGGGGGCTTACTGCCACCATGTGTTTCAGCAGAGATGTCCTGTCTTTCCATGTTCTTCCCTCTTCTGTTCCACAGGGGCATCAGCAGTAGCTGAGTTGTAACAATAAGGAGTGGGAGGTGTCCATTAGCAGGAACACTATCCCTTGGCTTAGACAGATTGTTTTTGGCAGTAACAGTGTCCCGAGAGTAGCAGAAAAAAACAGGGAAAATGAATAAAAGTAGAGGATGAACTTGGTACATACGTCTTATCTTGTATGCCTAGGACATAGGGGATACAGTAGCAGTTAGGTTACTATTGAGAAGACATTTGCAGGAAAGCCCTTAGTTTCCTTATCCTAGGTGTTCTGTTGCAACACCTCCAAAGCATTTTCCTTCCAGTCTCGCTGGAGAAACAGATTTAAATTCTGTACAAGGAAGAGGATAAAAACCCAGCTGCTAACGTGAGATCCATGAGGAGGCAGCTGGCTCTGTAGGTTAACGACTGTTGCTCTGGTTGCAGGGGCTTCTGTTACTCTCCTTTGCATGGGATGTGGGTAGCAGGAGCAAATGATGAGGGAGAGGCAGTAAGAGGTGTTGAATACAGAACATTATGCTGAGCGGTCCTGTTGTGCTTTCCACACTCCTTAATGAGCTAATCCTTGCCACTTTCCTGAGAGAAAGTGATTACTATTGTCACACCCTTTCCATGGAGGAGGAAGCCAAGACACTTAATGAGATGGAGTCATTTCCCAAATGGCACTGGGAGTGTCATTAGTAAAACTGGGTTTGGAGTTGTGACACCTGGCACCATGTACTTGCTGCTGCAAAGGCTGGGGAGCCCTTTATATCTAGAGCAACTATCTGCAGTAAATGCATGCTGTGTTCTCAGTTGAGAATGGCTTTGAACTCTCCCATCTCACCACCTATTAATAACTCACCACATATTCATATATGTCGAGTGCTTGGCTCTGCTGCGTGGCCTTGGAAGTGAGAAATCCTCTGTCCCACAGACATCCTAAGAACCTGCTGGGAAAGAGCCTGTCCACTGCTAGAGGAGTCTCAAACACTGACCGAGCCAGCCTTTCTGCTAAAGGGAATCCCTTCCTACAAGCCACGTGCTTTAGGTCTTACATTTTTTTGGTAGAAGATTTAAGATTGGACTTGTATTAATACTTTTATCTCTAAGAGTTCCCGGTTAAGCAGTTTCTTCTATGGAAATGAGCAACAAGTGGAACATGTTTAAGAAGCTTTGTGATTTACAGATCCTTTCAGGCAGAAGCTGCGCAAATGCACTGAGTGGTCCTACTGGGATTTCTACTCTTACACTGTGAAGTTTGCAATGATGTGTGTGCAGGCACTTGTCCTGGGGAAGAGAAGGTTGGGCAGGGGAAGGGGAACAGCCTCATGCCTTCTCAGAACTTTACCCTGCTCATTCCCTAGCAGTCTCCAAATGTATCTTGTCTGTGACATGGAGTGTTCCTTGCTGGGGTGCTTTTAAATACTCATGTGTGTACATACACATGTACTCACAAAAAAAGCAAGTGACAAGATACTGTTCAAGCATCTCTCATGAAAGGAGAGGCCTATGATTTCTCAGGAAAGTGGAGAAGTCAATACTTTGCCTTTTAAAAGAAGACTGGGTAATAAATAGTCTTGAAATTGGATCTTGATCACGGTTATGATCATGATGCAAATGCACTGAGAAAGCATCAGTGGTGTACCATTATCTGCTTGTATTTTAGTATTGGTTAACCTTTTTCCTTTTTCACTTTTCAGGTTTATATTTTCAGAACAGACAAACGATCAGGCTCTTTAGTAAAAATCTTCCAGGCTTCAGGAAAAAAGGTGAGCTTTTATATTTGTATGTTATCATGTGAGGGTGGAGGACGGGGAAATAATGGCAGGATCATCTCAGAGCATCACTTTCTATTCACTGCTTCATGAGTTTTCAAGCAAGTGCTGGTTTTCCTCATCCTTCCTGAACATGTAAGTCTGTACAGACCAAGTGTATTCCTTTTTTTGTGTAATGGTGGTGACTACAACGTCTGTTCAATGACCATGGGACTGAAATCGAGTGTCTCGCTGAAAATTTTACTTGTGGTTTTCTTTGGCCTCACACAAATGTAGCGCAATGTAGCACACAAATTCTGCTTTTGCTTTCTGAGGTGTGGCACAGCCCATAGGGAGAGATGTTACAGGTGGCTCTGGGTAGCCTGGAGCTTGGTTTATGGCACAGAGCCACACACTGTCATTTGCTGCCCCAATGAGACGTGGCAGTGACATGAGAATTATGCTGTTGTGTGGAGAAGCAGTTTCATTGCTTCAGAGAGCCATTGATTTTTCCTCTATCTGCCATTAATCAGTCTTGAGTATTGCTATTAGTATTAATGCCTTAGAGCTGATCTCTGCTCTTCCTTAGAAATGTAGTGAATGCTAGTGAGATCCAGCTCCCCTGTGCAGTGTTGTATTTGAGTAGGAAACAGCCTGCACTCCTCCCTGGGGGTTTGTTGGAGATGTGTCATGTGGAGAATGAAGCAGATAGTATGTCTAACTATAGGTAAAAACAAATAAGTTGGTTTATTTGGCAATAATATATTGAGGACAAGATACCCTTTACCTGGAGTTGTCTGTGTTCTCCTGGGATGAGAGAAAATACAGAAGAAAAAGGTTGCTGGTGGTGTCTTGCTCTGCACGTTTTCTTCCAGAAAGATCTCAAGCATTTGACTATATCAAGTTGGAAGTATTAGCATGTTTCATTTTATTTTTTCCCCACTGAAACACTTTTTCAGTCTTCAAAAGCATGCCTGGAATAGGTAAAACCTGCAAGGATGTGTGGGTGGATGCTGAAACTCGTGTTTAAGAGTCTCCAAAATTTGTCTTTCTCTACACTGTAGCAGAATTGCCAGCATCTTGAAAGGAAAAGCCCTCCCAGTTCATTGAGGGCATCTCCGGTGTTTGATTACTTCCTGTTCATTTTTATCCCTGTTAACTTTTAACTGTCCCTCAGGATCTGCTCCTGGAGAACTATTCCTCAGCCGAATAAACAGAGCTATCAGGAAGTTTCTAGATCTAAGCCAAAACTTTTCTTTTTGAGTTTAATGGCATTATTCTTAACTTATCAAGTATTTATGTCCTTCAAGTACTTCTAGGCTGTCATCTCCTAGCTCCCCAGTAGTATGTTTTCTAAAAGTTCTAAAATCAAAATGAAAATAGTATTTTAAGAGAAGCCCATCTTAAACCAGCTTTTCTCTGTTTTGTGACTGAGATATAACCAGCCATGCTTAGCACTGAACAATGATTGGAAATAAAGTCTCACCAAATGCTGTGTCTTTCCCAGTGGTATGAAAGTTCATTGTTCTGGCATTCCTGTTGGACAGACTTCAACAGTGGGCAGTTTCTTCTTTCCCTTTTTCTTTTTTTTTTTTTTTCCTGTGGGAGGCTGAACAGAGAAATCAGATGCAGAGAGGAAGAAAGAAAAGGCAGTGTCTTGTTACAGATGTTAAGCGTACAAACGTCAGGTTCTCACAGCACTGTGAACTCACCCACATTGCAGACGTACCACACTGCAGTTAAGTAAATAATGGCCTTCCCCTGAAAACTGTCTAAATACATAGTGAAATGCTTTTCATAAGTTTCGCTCCTTACCCATGAGAAATTTGTTTAAAAACCGTAGTGGATTAAAAAAAAAAATAAACAAATAAAAAATCCACAAGGGAACTTAAACTAGAAAATAACTGGAATCAAATTATGTTTGAGGTCTGACCTTAAACCCACACAAACACAGAAATCTGACTTACAAACTGAAACTCTATCCTTAACTCACCCCATTATATCCATGTAGCAGCTTTCCAGTCTTACAGACTGTATGGAGTAGAGTTGCTTCGGCCCATCTCCTGTCGTGCCTGGTAGCTCTGGCTTATGCCTCAGAAACTATCAGATGTGAAAGCTGTGGGGTTAGGGATCCGCAATGAGGAACATGAGAACATAAAAGAATGGCATTTTTTTTTAATCTAAGTAATTATTTTTGTAACCTCAGTTTTTCCTGGTATGTTAACAGCTCTCAAGTGCAAATATGAAGTGCTACCTTTTAAATTTTCCTTCAGAAGTTGCTTTTAATTTAGTGGCTGTTATTTAGCTGATCTCAAAGAGTATGTCTTGTGGTACCTTAGCAGAAGCGGGTGGAATAAGAACAGAACAGAATATCATTCTTGCTTTTGGCTTCCATTTTCTGTGCTTTTAAATTCACAGCGTTGGTGCTGGTTGGAAGATTGATAGCATTTCATAGAATCATAGAATGGCCTGGGTTGAAAAAGGACTATGATGATCATCAAGTTTCAACCCCCTGCTATGTGCAGGGTCGCCAACCACTACACCAGGCTGCCCAGAGCCACATCCAGCCTGGCCTTGAATGCCTCCAAGGATGGGACATTCACAATTTTTTTTAACTTAAGCAAATTAGTTTTATCAAGCAAGAATAATTAGAGATGGAAAGTGACTTGTTTTCTCTGTATCAACTGAAAACTCTTTAATGACAGTTTATTGACCACGTCAGCTCACCTGTCTGCATGTGAGAGAAAAGGCTATAGGCAAAACCCACAGCAGTGCTGCTAATTGAAGGTGACTGGTTTAAGCAGAGCAGGGGGAAATATTCCACAAATGAGTGGTAATTTCAGATGCCTCTTTTCATTGGCCTTTCCCCTCTTTTTTCCTTTTTGTTTTGTTTTATTTCTATTTATTTTATTTTTTCTCTTTTCTTTAGGCTACTGTCAGAAGATGTGTTGTGTAGAAAGTTCAGCTCTTTAGGAAGTCTAGTACTAGGTGTGAGCGATCCCTAGCAAGGTCTTTGTTTAGGAAACTTATTTCACCCTATTGCTGGTTTTAAGCATTTGACCAGCAAAAGCTAGGCTAGGAAGGCCTCGATGTCTCACTTAAGCTTGTGCCAGGGTAAAAAAATATATATATATTTGTGTATTTTTTCTGATAGAGTATGCAAGATGATGCACTGTTACGGTAAAGTGTTAAATTCTTGCCAGTTATTCCCTAAGTATCCCCAAGCTTTCTCTGTAGGAGTATGTGTGAGTGATAAAGCAGCAGGTCATCGTTTGAAATTAAAATTAAAAAAAAAAACCAACAAAAAACACGCCTAATGATTTCCTCCTGTGTGTGGGCAGATACTGAATGCTTTGTTGTGACTCGGCTTGGTTACAGATGGGCTCTTACTTTGGCTCCTCCTTATGTGCAGTTGATCTGAATTCTGACGGGTTATCAGACCTGCTGGTCGGAGCACCTATGTTTTCTGAGATCAGAGATGAAGGTCAAGTCACAGTCTATATCAACAGAGGAAACGTGAGTATGTCCAGGAATTACGTGGTAAGGAATTTTATGGGTGTGGGTCTGGACAGAGTAATGCTAATGTCCCCTCCAGCTCTGCATGCTGAAACTCGATGTCTATAACATGCAGTCATGGAAAACTCATCTGGTATCATGGTTTCCCAGAGACCAGCCCACATTCATCACAGAGTTGTGAATCTTTCAAGGAGGTCTGGGAAAGTTTCTGGTTTTATGTTGAAACTTTGCGGCACTTGTGGCTGTATGTGATTTCAGTGCCAAAACCAAGTAAAGTCAGCTGCTTTGACTGAGTTTTACTTTGTGTTTTGGGTGGTCACTGGGACCTACAAATGGGAACGAAAATGGCTGGGATTTAGGATTCCTTGTGCGAGGAGAGCAGAGACTGAACTCATTTTATCTTCATACTGTGGCCTGTAATGGGAGGGTCTTATCAGCTGGTACTGTTGGATTTTTTGTGTGCCAACAGTAGTTTTGGAAATGTCTGAACTTTCTTCTGTCGCCAAAGCAACATCATTATTATGTTCTATTTATAGGAAAGCAATGAATGCTTACTTATTGCACAAGTAATATTCAGGTCCAAAACCTGCTGTCTCAGAGGGGGAGTTGTTACATACTAAAACTCAATTGATTTGCTTCAACAGGGTTTTAACAACTCTAAAGCTTGTTTGTGTGAGACGCAGAAGTCACCACAAGTCTTATAGGAAGAATCTGAGAGACTTGAGAGTTGTCTTTGATGTAGTTTGATTTTCTGTTAGTGCTTCTCGTTTAAATGAGCGTTACCTTTTCAGTTTGATCCCCAGGTTGTCCAACCTGTATATTTCAGTATGACTGCTAGGTCAGTTTATAAAATATAGGTAGTTAAATAAAGATAGATAGTTAAATAATAAAACTTGTTCAGCAAGAACTACTTGAAGGAGTAGCAGCTTGGAGAACTGTGGACTTTCTTTTGGGATGTGGTCACTAAAGCTTACAGTTTCATTCTGCAGGCACCAGTGCTTAAGAGGTCATTGCAGTGAATGAGAGAAAACTGCGTTATAGTAACAGCATGCGTAGTGATGCTGGGTATAGCATACTTAAATTTTTCCCTTTCTTACGAGGACTGAAGATAAATCAATTGCACATATAGGCCTGAATGCCTCTTCTCGTGTGTTTCAATTTCATTATGTGGGATTTTCTTAAAGTCAGCAACTCCCTGCAGCCAAGAAAAAGATTTTATTACATGTTCCAGAGGGCAGTTTAGCCCCATTCACAAAGGAAGCAAAAACAAAACAAAATAACAACCCTTGAGGTGAATGCAGAGTTGGATTGTGTAACTAAATTTTGTTTTCTTGTGGAAATGTTCCTTTCCCCTTGAGGGAGAACTGCAAAAAAAACTGAAGCTTATGTATGCGACCAGAAAGTGGGTGGGCAAGAAATAGCAGATCCATATAAGGCTTCTCATGGCATATGAATACAAAACTGATTTATTCTGATATTTTCTCTGCCTCTTTATTTCATTAAAGCTTTTTCCTTGTTCTTCAATTCAGAAAGCTTTTTGGGGAGTTTGCTTTAATCCTTCCATCCAATACTTAAAATTTTTTCAAATCCAGTTGCTCAAGTGTTCTCTGATTAAGGAAGAATTCTCTTTAATTCGCTGAGGTTTAGCTGAGTAAGCTTGGACCGAGGTTTTTACTTCTCAGATGTAGTCTGCCAGTGGCGCAAAATCTGAGCTGTTACATTTTAAGTGTCTGAAATCTTCATGAGCTCAGTAAGCCCTGTGACTGCATTCAGTCATATCTTTTAGACTTATCATTTGGTTAATTTAGCATTTTGTTTTTATCTCGTCATTTGTGTGCTCTCTGCTTTTTGGTTTTATTGTTAACCCTTTCAATTTTTATCACCCAGCTGATCTACACTGAAAGGGGACACCTTGGCAGTGAGAGCGATAGTCACCCACAGCTCTGTCCTGTCGCTTCCTGTGGCGGTGTTCCCCTGAGCCTGTTTTATTTCCTCTTTGCTAGGGTGTGCTGGATGAGCAGCTTGTCCTGGATGGTGATGGGGCCTACAACGCGCACTTCGGGGAGAGCATTGCCGCCCTTGGTGATATCGATGATGATGGGTTCCCAGGTTGGTGCCTTTTCCCAAGAGATGTCAGTGGGGCTGGTCGTGCTGATGAACTCCTCCCTGGGCTCATGCTGAGGACAAGATGCTTGCATAGGATTTTCCTGCTGAAATCCTTGACATCTGTTTGTACTTGATAACAATAGATGAGAGCAAAGCGTTGGTGCTGGTGCCTTACTTTTGGCAGCACATATTAAGGGCTGAAGACTGACCTGCTCTCTGTACGCCCGAATTTATTTCTTCCAGGCCACTCAGGGCATGCTGTTCCATTATGGCTAACCTGGTGTTGCTGCAGGTTGTCATCACAAGAGGTGGGGGTATTCTCTCTCTGTACAGAGATGGAATGTTTATCATCTGAGCTGTTTTACAGATGTTGCCATTGGGGCACCTAAGGAGGATAACTACATAGGAGCAGTGTATATTTATCATGGGGACGCCAACGGGATTGTACCTCAGTACTCAATGGTACGTGACACCTGCTGTCTTTTACAATATCTGTCTGAAATCTTTTTCCTGTGAAAATTAGCTATATTTAGTGTCACTTTATAGGTAACCTCATGCGATTCAAGCTCTGCATTCTTTTCTAAGTCCCATTTTGAAGCTAGCTTCTCCCAAGGTTTGTCTGTATCTATGCTTTAAGGTAAAATAATGTTACACAGGAGACATTTTTCACTGTCATTTATTACAGTCTTCCTTCTCATAGCTTTCACCTTGAAGCAGATGAAGTCTTAGGATTTTAGTGTCAGTTTTTAGAAGTAATGGTTCTGTTTAAAGTGAAAATATTGCAGAGATCGAGCATATACGAATGATGGAATGGCCAGTGAGAGTCAGGAGGTTGTGCTTTCTTCCCACAAAGACAGACTTCGCGAGAAGAGGACCTAAGTTTTCTTACATTCTCCCCCACATTGCCTTTACAGAGCTTGTTGACTTTCTGCTTCGGATATGAGAATATATGACAATGGTAGATTAAGGGTACCACCTTTCTGGCCACTATTAGGAAGTTAAAACCAGGCTGGGATATGCTATAGTATCTTTTGCAGAGATGACACAGTGCAATTCAGCTACTGTAACCAGACAGTAGAGAAGATAAATTCTATGCTCACACTGCCCAATGTGTCCCCTTGTCTCTGTCAAGCATGTTTCTTTTTTCCCAGAGCCTAAATCTTCCCTCCCTTTGTCCATGTGTTTGAAGTTGTGGCTGTTTTGTTTTGTTGCTGGGTGGGATCCTCCGCAGTAAATCAGTATAAGCAGAATTAAAAGAATTTAGTGGTTGTATTGGAGGCTTTTCTAACAGTGCAGTCCTTCTTCCTTTTAGCATGTGTATATCATGCACTGCTTTTTCAAAAAGGAAGTCGAATGCTTCTTTATACTTATAAAATGCACTAATTTGTGGCACTTGGACATCTCTGCCCATTTTTTGCTGGGAGCTGCTGGTTGTGGGGTTCTTAGGCTGTTCAAAGGCTGGAGCATTTCAGCTCTTGCTGAAGAGGATCAGGGACTTGATATGGGTTGGGAGTTTTGGGGGGGTCATTCATAGGGAAATGCAACATTTTTGGAAGAGACCAGATCAGCAGGGTGATAAGGAAAACATCCTTCTTGCTATCTTGCCCTCCTCTTTAAATCAGCAAAGGCAGCAGACAAAATGTATGCCTCCTCACTTCCCCTGGTGGGACAGAGCCCAGCTTCAGAGGGTGGCAGGGTGCCTTGGCACTGTTTCCCTGAGAGGGCTCTATTTTTGTGCCATTTCCCAGGACCAGCACACCACCAATTCATTTCCTGTGTGCAACACCAAAAACATTCTAACAGCTTCAGTTTTTTACCCGCCTGCCCTGGATTTGAACCTAAAGGTGAAAGGGTTTGTATCTTATTACTGTACCCCTGAGCCATCTTAATGTGCTGGATTTCCTTTATTAAATCAGCCAAGAGAGGTGTGTGATGTTGGCTGCATGGTATGCATTTTCACTCATTTATTTTTATTAGCTTTTCCCCCACCTTTCTTCATTCACATTGCTGATCACTGGTGCTGCCTTAGGTCACTGCAGCAGCTTGAGTGGTGGCTTTAAGCAGAAGCAGATCAACTGGCCGCATGGCGTACTGTTTCCATTCATGGAACTTAACAGCGGAGCAGCATTATACTTCTGCCATCTGTACCGTAACAGCCTGCAGATGGCTGTTGGGATGCGCGTGGGCAGGATTTACCACACCAACTAGGAACTCCCGCCCCAGAATGTGATGTAATGTGGGGAGGAAGTGCCCTCCTGTTGCCCTATCTACCCGTGGGTGGGAGACCAGGGGGATCAGTACATGACAGAGCACTGGGATCCTTTAAGCTGGCTGTCAGGGTGCGGATGCCAGAATGTCTTTCTTCCCCTCAACTTGACTTCCTTTTTTCCACAGAGTTCCTGTCTGACCTTTTGTCAAATATTGTGCACTTCTGTGGGTGGGCCAGGAAGATCCCATTGACCACATGTCCCAAGCTATGAAGTACCACCAACAGCCTCACAACTGCTTGGTGGGATGGGTTTCTGCAGTCTGCAGCTTCTGTAATCAGATGCTGGTTTGAGCTCAGGTCTTGCATTGGTGGCCCAGCATAATGAATAAGAGCTGTGAGACATCAAATTGCCATAGAGAAAGAGATTTTGATGTATTAATTTGCTTTAGACAAAGGCATTTACAATTCAAACTGTTTAGAGAAAGTTTTTTGTTAGTAGTTAAAAGAAAGAAGTGATGTTAGAAGCTAATTAATCTCTGCGTTGGGAAGGCAGAAATGAGGCACAGCTTCCAAACTGACACAAAATACTGCATAATACTTGATGAAAAACAGAATTTCCAAGTGGGGTGAAAATTAATCATTTTGACTAGCAAACTTCGTGAAAAGAAATGGTTGCATAGGATTTTTTTGTTTCTCTTAATCATTAATTTTGCAAAGATGTGGCTTCAAACTTTTATTGACATAAATGAAAGTAATGAGAAAAAAATCAACAACAACAAAAAAAGGAAAATCTCTGGGGCATGGTTAAATTTCCTCCCTTCCCCCATGCGGTGTGTTTGATGTACTCTTTATTTGTCTTGGGTCTGCATGAGGGTTGCGATGCAGGTGTGTGTTCAGGCGTTAGCCAGCGCTGGCTTCTCCCTGCCCTGAGCAGAAGGGCTTCCTGCCGTTAGCAGCTTTCCTGCAGATGTGTGGCACTCCCAGACCATGAAAATCAGGCTCCAAGGTTTTTCTTTTTATCAGAGGCATCTTTGTGTTACTGACTGTAAGTGATTTCACTTGGTGTGTTTTTCACTGCAGAAGCTGTCTGGGCAGACGATAAACCCAATGCTGCGGATGTTTGGGCAGTCCATATCGGGGGGAGTTGATATGGATGGCAATGGTTATCCAGGTATGTGTGCTACTCCATAGCAGCAGGGTGGAGAACAGTAGAGTTGGTAGTTTCCAGGTGGCTAGATCCCACAGCTATGGAAGGCTGTTGACACTTTATGTGCTCCTACCTACTCCCTAAAGCTCCTGATAAAAATTCAGCTGATTTCTTAATTCAGGCGTTTGAGCAGTCATGACAGTGAACTCAGGTATTGAAGTACCGAGTGCTTGGTATCCTGCCAAGGTTGTAACTTGCTTGGAAGCTGCTCAGTCACCATGATAAACTTACAAAATATAGTAATAATAATAACAAACAAATTCTGAAGTAGAAATGAAATATCATTGCAGACCTAATCCTGTTATTATAATGCTTTGGACATAATAAGGGACCAGCTGGTCTATTTAAGACAGGAAAGTGCTTTTATTTAATGCATGCTTTGTAATTTACCAACTCACTTGTGAGAACTGAATTCTGTGTCTCTCTTGTAATTGTCTAAACATTACAAACATTTCAGATATGACTGTTGGAGCCTTCTTGTCAGACCATGTTGTACTGCTAAGGTGAGATCGATGTCTTTTTTGCTCCATTGCTGTTTTAATTTTGAATCTGCTTTCTGTTTATATCTATTCTGGCCTAGGTCCTCTACCCCACAGGTTTTCTCTTTAGTTTATTGCAGTCAGAAACAGCAAAATGGATTGTTCTTCAAGCACAGCGTTACATCTGGATAGTGCGCTCTAATTTAAGCAGAATTGTGAGGGATAACCGTAGGCCTCTCAGGGCTATGAAGAAACCAATGGGTTAAGGAGATACATTGCATCTCAGTGCCTCTTGGGAAAGGTCACTCCAAGTTTGTGAGAAGTTTTTTTTATTGTCCTTGTATGTACATTAAGTACATAAACTATGATTTAAGGAAACAGAGCATTGCAAAAAGCCAGCTGCATGTGATGCCAGAATTTAATTCTGCAAGTTACGGTGAGATGCAGAATGAAGTAAGATTCTTCAAGGAAATTAAATATAGAGAAGTTAATACATAAAGCATTTGGGCTACCATTCAGTTGTAGGCACTAAATGAAATTGCTTGTTTCATCAGGTGGAGATGTGACAACTTGGTTCAGCAAATTACTCAAGTAGAAACAGACCGTACAAGCAGGCTTGAGGCCCACAGACCTAGGGAAAGGAATGGGAAGCTTTAATTTTGCCAATGACTCCACTATTACACTTGGAAATATTTAATAGAAAATTTCTGCTAGTAACTAGGTGTCATTAGAAGTGGAAATACCTGCATCTTAATGGAAGATACAGGAGTGTGGTAAGGCTATCCAGACAAATGGCTTGAACTACTGAACAGTTGTGCCTGCCCACCTCCTGTTAAAAGCAGGGAAGTCTTGGCACTCTTTCCATTTGAGACAGTTAAACAACAAGATAGAGAGACAGGGAGAAAGAAATGACAAGTGTAGCAAGTGGTCAAGTTTTTTGAAGGGCTTTCTATGCCATCATCATGCAAGCAGAGGCAGCCAGTTTCCTCTCTGTAAAATGCTGTGTGATGCCCTGAGATAGGACCTCACAGCCCTGCTTCTATGAAACTGCTTAAAGAACAGCTGAGCAAGGTTCTCCTGCACTGCTGTACCTTGCAGAATAGAAAAAGGCAATCACAAAGATAAAGCAGCATGCATTGCAGCAGGGTAGTGATCTCCATCGAAGTGTTCAGTTGCTGCCTGCACGTTTCTGGGGAGATTTGATCATTACTGACTAACTATGTGGACAGCTAGATTAATGGCCCCCTGCTGCCAGTTCAGAGTGTGTCTCTTGCTGTTCAGATTCAGATTGGGATAAAGAAATCAACTTTTTCTTCGCTATCTTTCAGAAGCCTTTGTCAAGTCTGTTGGCCAAAACCAACAAACGTTTTGCCAAGTGATATTAAAGGCTTTGTTGAAGGCAAGGAGCAGTTTGCAGTTACTGTGTTGCTGGGGTGTGCATTTGGCCATTTAATGGATGTGTTGTGTTGTTGTTTTTTTAATGAATAACCAAGTGAGTTCACATTAAGTAAAAAATCAGACAGTGCATCGTGACTGGATACATTTCTTCTTTCTTGAAGAAATATTTTTGTAGATCAATTACAGCATTTACTTCTTTATTTCTCCACAAGCATTTAGAGAGTAATTTCCATAGTTTGACGTGCTCCTAGGAATCTCACTATTTTTTCTTCCTTTTTTCTTCTCTTTCCTTCCCCCTGCTGCCTCCCGCTACTGTATATATTTCTAGGATTAGCATTTATCTCCATCTTCCATCTCGAAAGGCAAACTTAGGCTGTTATTTCAGGCTGTGGCAAAGGAGTCTGAGCAGTTGTCTCAGAGATTGATGTGAAGCTTGCTCCAGTCGGTATGAATTAGGTGTAACTACAATCCCCGCTCTCTTCTCCCCCCTCTCCCACACCCCCAGATTTAGTGGCTTGTGATGTGAGAGCCCTGAAGTGGTTTGCTCATGGCCTTGTGGAGTGCAGGGGCTGCACTGGAAGTGAATCTACTGCTTGCTGCAATTTCATTTATTTATTTATTTCTTTTCAACTACTGGGTTTGGTTTTGGAAGAGCATGTTCACTGTGAACGCGTAAAGAACTGAAACCATGGAGAATAACACTCAGTTCTTCGAATGAAGTCTTGCACTGGGAGCAGCTCTTTAGAACTTGAATTTCTGAGCTGCTTTTCCCAACCAAGCTGGCTGCATTTTTGTGCCATGTGAGAGGGACTGCCCTGGTGCTACCCCCTGGTAGCCCTGATCTTGCTCTGCACCTCTGGCTGAGATCTTCAGCCAGGACTACCTGTAGCAATGGCTTAGTGCAGGACTTACAAGGCTGGAAAACTTTCATTCTCAGTGCACCATATGATTCCCAAAACTGAGTTCTGCAATGTGAAAAAAGTGTATGTGCAGTCTTTAGCACCTGCTGGGTGAGAATTGCCCAAATGTTCCTTTTTCTAGAAAATGTGAATGTGGTGTCTGTTGACCTCCTTACACTGTAAGAAAGAAACATACATAGATCTGTATCCCACTTCAGGCTCCCACCTCGACTTTTGAGTCACAGATTTTACTGTAGATCATTATGTGGACACCTAAGGCCTTTGCTTATCCTGTATTGACCATGCAAGCTCATTAAATAGTAGTCTATCTTGCATGGGCTTATTGTCCTTTGATGCTAATTTTGTTATTTTTTTTTCCATCATCAAGAAGACTTTATGCAACTTTTGATAGACATTGTTACAGTTCCCCCTCCTGCTTGTTTGGAGTGTCATGTGTGCATTGAACTTGAAGTTCCTGCCTTGATTTTTCTTTCAGTACCTAGTTGTCATTGCCACCTAGGTCAAGGGCTAATTCATTTTGGAGTTCAAATGCGATCTTCTGTTTTTCGTGGTTACTTGAACTTGTGCACAATACCAAATGTGCTTTATTTTCCTTTGACTGAGAAACTTCTTTCTGAACGATTCTTCAATTCAGCTTCTGTATTGATCTCCAGATCCAGACCTGTCATTACCATGGACATCTCCATTTTCCTGCCAGCGTCCATCAATATCACAGCTCCTCAGTGCCATGACAGCTTGCAGCCTGTGAACTGCCTCAATGTCACCGCATGCTTTCGTTTCACTGGCAAGCATGTTCCTGGAGAAATAGGTAAGGGTACCTGTGCCAGCCGTCATAGGCTGACATGGAATTGAAGGTTACCTTTGTATCAGTTACAAAACTTTTCTATTAAAGAACTATTTTTTGAGATGATGTGAAGTATGCTGCTACAGAAAGTGGGAGGCTTCTGAGGTGCTTTCTTTAGCATTTGTCTTAATTTCAGCTGGGACAGAATTGTTTTCCTCAGAGTGTCTGGTACGATGCTACGTTTTGGTTCTAGGAGAAAAACAATGTACATAGGACACCAGTGTTTGTAGTTGCTGCTAAGCAGTGTTGTACAGAGACAAGGCCATTCTCAGTGAAGGGCCCAAGGAGTTGGGAGGGAACAGAATTAGGACAGCTGACTTAAACTGGACAAGGGGATATCCCATACTGTATGTCATCATGCAGAAGGTGTTTTTAATGGGGTGGGGGAGTTCATCTGCCTCTTCTGCTTTTCAGGGAACTAGCTGGGCTTCGTTGTGGGGTAGTGAGCAATTGCTTGTGCATCCCTTGTTATATACATTTTATATATATTTGTAGTCATAACTATTCTCCTTTTCCTTTTCTTGATCTTAGTAAATACTTTTCTCTCAACCCAGAAGTTCTATTTTTTTTTTTTATTTTATTCTCTCTCCCACGTCACTGGGAAACGGGGGAGTGAGTGAATGACTGTGTGGTGCTGAGCCACTTTGCCGGGTTAAACTGCAGGTTTAATAGCATTCATTTACCTTGTGATGAGGATGAGGTAATATTGGAGTAGTTATCTCTGAAAGAAGAGGAAGTTATCTTTAGGCTTACTGCAAGGACAGAGACCACACAATCAGCTGATGCTTTGAAAGTTTATGTTCCCTCTGCCTGTTGATAATGCATTTTTGTGCACATATCCTCTATCACTGTTACCAGAAAGCAACTGTGATTTGCTCTGGATGAATAGTCTTTGAAAATCTACAAGGAGCTCTTGAAATGGAGCACTATAAATCTGAACTACTGGATGTTATTACTGCCAGACATGAACAAATCCTTTTCAGTGCATCAGTTTACCCATCTGTAAAATTATTATAAATATCCCAGATTTCTACTGATTGCAAGAAACTCTTCCAGGTTACTTAGTTACTGTAAACCACACTGAGTTTTTTGGGTGAATGGAATTGTATAAGGTATGTAATTGTGCCAACCATTACATCTTGACTGCATTAAATCACTGTCTATGACTTTTACATTGCAATGTTTATAAGTCTTAGGTATTGTCTTAAGTTTTATGGAATAGATACAGCGTTTCTAAATACCATAAAATCTGGATTTATTTAGCCTAGCCATGCTGTTTTAACTTGGCCATGCTTTAGGAATGGTAGTGTTCTTGTTTTCCTACCATTCACAAAGAGTAAGAGCTGGAAGCAGCTTGTTGGAGCTGCTCTTTGCAGCTCAGAGCTCTATCATGCAAAAGCTCAAAAAGCAGTTATTGAAGATACCTCTGGATTCTAACATGCAGTTACAACTGAAACATCATTTTCTATTTTTGCACCTTTTCTTCCCTGTAAATGATGCCAGACTCTTAGCAGACAAATGCCTGCTTTGATACAGTGGTGGTTTTGTTTGTTTGTTTTTTAGATATCCCTTTTTCACAGAAGGGCTATCTTCTGCTTCACTGTGTTGTAAAAACCAGTTGAATTCCTCTGCATGGTCATATGAACTGTACTCTTGATTTTATAGTGGTGAGAGTACATGCTCATCTTCTTTAGAGGGTAACATCTGTCTCATTGCAAGGAATTTTTATACTATTAAGTAGATGATTATAATACTTCCAACCATTGTCTTTTTGTACAATGCTTCTAGTAAAGTGAATAGTCTTGAAAACAATGCAGCCAGAACAATCTGAATGGATAAAAACCCTCAGGGATATGATTTGGATACAGTATCTCAAACAAGCTTTCAGTTTGTAATCTAACAGGCCATTTTAATTATGTTGCAGTTGAAGAGTATCAGTTAACAAAGGGCGGAACAATTCATGGAACTATTACAACTGTTCATCTCCAGTGTGGCTAAACATGGGGAAAAAATATTCCTCTAAGTACTTCAGGGTCCAGTTTGGACTCTACAAGGCATGCAGACGTGTTGAAATGCTATGGTTTTGTGGCCAAGGCATTGGGACTGTCTCAGCTTCACGTCTGGGAGCCATCTGATAAGTCAGGCAGTGAGAGTACAGTGCTCACTGAAAATGCTGCTCCGCTAAGGGAGCTCCCTTTGTCAGTGTGGACTCTCAAAACTGCAGGTTACTATCTGGGCTTTTTTCTGACTTTTGAGCAGCTAGTGTTGGTTACTTACTACAGAATATTTAGAAAGTCAAGGTGTGTGTGCAAACAGCATTCTTTGGTAAATGTTTGTCTGCAGTACTTATGTGAATTTGTGATTGTTTCATTAACTGTCTTGGGAAGAAAAGCTATCTTCTCCTAGCAGTGTCTCACACTTGCGTGTAAACCATTCCCACCCTTATTTTTCTCCCTCTGACAGCAATTGCAGTACTATTGGTCATGTAATAGCTATCTGAGAGTTAATGTTTACTAATACATCTCAATATTGTCAGTGACTGTATAGTTCTATCCCTTTTGTGGATACACTTGCAGACCGTGGTCTTCAGAAGTATGAATTTATAGTAGAAATGATTTTACTTGAACAAACATCCATGCCCAATTGAATCATGCTCTGCTGTAAATGCCAAGCATTGTCCATCCCTCACTCTCCCTCAGTGCTAGCTGGAGGGCTGAGCATCCGCCAACAAACACGGCCAGCTACTGGTATGTCTTGGATTTGTGAGAAATACAATGATTTGTCAATCCCCCCAGACTTTCCGTATTTGTAGAATAATTCTCTCCTCCAGAATCAGCTGCTCTCACAGGGTGAGAAAGAAAGGAAGCAGCTTTTCTGGATTAGGTAGATATATGTATTACACACAGTTTAATAAAAGAAAAGGAAGAAAAAAAAATACCAAAGCATTTTAAAGTGACAGGAAATATTCTGTCCTCCTCTGTTAGCTTCTACACTTGGAAGTAGATTGAATTTAGTTCTGATATAGCTATTGGCATGTAGCATGGCTGCATAGCAGGGTGGTTTTGGGGTTACAGGAGACATGAGTAGTACTGATGAAGACAACAGGGACTCTGGCATGTCCTGGAAATAATGGTCAAAAGTTCCTGGGGTGTTCTGCACTGCATGGTTACTGTTATTCATGTCATCTTTTATGGGCTATACCGAGGATTGATATGCTCAGAATTGCCATGGTTTTGTTGTTCAGTGATGTTTCATGCTTTGCCTGGCCACAGCTATATCTCCTGAACCTGAGCATCAGGCTGAACTGCAGCTCAGAAAAGGCAAGGATGAGAAATCCTTTTCTAGCCTGGATGAACAGGCTCCAGCAGCCTCTCCAGACCTCACAATTCTGAGTGACCAGAACAAGAAACAGAAGCTGCTGGTATCTCCATGCATCAGTTCCTTTTATTGCATTCAGTCCCTCTAGAGAATGGATTTTAACTTGTGGCCATGATCTGGTTAATTTCCTGTACAAAATTAAAGCCTAAAAAATCAGTACCAGTGGATGGATTAGATGAATTTTAATGGCTGTGAAAACAGAAGGTTTTGGGTATTTGGCTACAGTTAGATACCTTAGGTGATTCTTCAAAGTTTCTCCTTCACTCTTTGCTTCAGGTGTGCATTGTTTGTGTGGTGATGCATTTCTGGAACAGTCCTCGTACCCCAAATGTTGTTATCTGAGAGTCCAGATTGAAATTTAGTTTGGAATAATGGATTGTTCGATATTTTTGCTCTGCTTTGGCATGTTTCTAGGACTGAAGAAACATGCCTGATGTAAAACCTCACTGAAGTAGATACTCCTTATCTGTATCCTGCTGTAGTTTGGTGCAGAAGTATTATTTCTGTCTCTTGTTTTTCCCATCCACTTGGATGCAGGCCTGAATCACTGCTACCCTCTACATCAATGTTGCTGTAGGGGT
>PPHD01010473.1:0-19604 GCA_002909625.1 Bambusicola thoracicus
GTAGGGTGCTGGCAGAGACAAGTACACCAGCCCCCAAAGCCAAATGCCTTGCAAACGCAGTCTTCAGGGAGGTGTTGCCATAAAGCAGAGCTTTGAGCACATGTCTGCACCACAGCCAGAGAGCTGGGTGGGAGAGGAGGGGAATTTGGGCAGCTGTGGTTGGGGCTAGGAGACTGCACCCACAACGGGGAAGATAGGACTGGGTGGGAGATGGCTTGGTGGGTATGGTGGTGATGGGTTGATGGGTGGACCTGATGATCTTAGAGGTCTTTTCCAACCTTAATTATTGTGATTCTATGGAAAGCATCCACTGAGAGCACAACAAAGGCAAACCTAAGAAAGTTGTTCTATAGGATCAACCCACCTAATCCAGGACCCTAGCACTGATGGAGACAGAAAGGTGTGCTTCTTATGGCAGAGCACATGAACCTGTGAACCATTCCCCCAACACCCACAGGCATCAGATAGGGGATGTTAGGGAGAGGACAACAACAGAGGGGCAGAGCAGCCACCCCAGAGTGTCATGACCTGCTCAGGAGCCACAGTCTTGGCCACAGAACAGCATTTCATTTTATGCAGCAAAGTGAGGCAGCAGGGAAAGAAGGGCTCCCACACATTAGTCCATCCTATGCTGACTGATTCACTGAGATGAGTTCAGCCTTGCTCATCAGAACAAAATCAGTTCCCATTTTCAAACTGCAGGAAATCCCCTTTCCCCTTCATAGAGGGATCCTCAGGAGGAAACATCTGCGTGTTTAAAAGCCTCATGGAGATGTGTTACCTCTCACTGCACTCAGGAGGAGTGCAGCCCTGAGGCTCTCCCAAACACAGAGCCCAAGGTAATAAGGCAGAACAACTCCTGAGCACCCTGAGCAAGGACCTCCAGAAGTCCCTCCCAATTTCAGTTCTTCTACGACCGTATGGCCCTATTAAAGCAGAGCACACGGCCCCAGAGCAAATGAAGACTGCACTTCTGTTGCAGACCTGACAGTACAGATAAAGGCTGCGAAGTCATTGCAGTGTCCTGCCTGGCATTGGAGGATCACTGGAGCAGAGAACATACAACAAAATGCAGTGGAAGCTCCCTGCAAGAAGAAATGCAGGGACACAACAGGGAAAAGCTGCCACAGTTCTGCAGCAGAACAGCCCCTGTCCTGGGAGGAAAAGTTTGCTCTGTAACAACCCCAGTGAGCTGATGTTTCTGTCTAGTTATACGTTCCATGAATGCTGATCTTGACAAAGGCATACATCTACTCAATGGCGTGAAGCAGAATTAAGACCAATACAGTACAGCCAAAGAACTGGGATTTGAGTCTGCATCTGAGTGCAGCTGATGCTTCAGACAGGATTGTTTGTGAGAGAAGTCCATGAAAACCCTCAGCATCAGCGATGCCTGCACTGAGACACTGAGACCTGCACCCACTCCCCAGAATGAAGCTCCCACCCCAGAAATGCCCCACACAGCCTCTGCAGGCTGGGCACGGGCACAGCCACTGCAACTCACACCCTGGTAAACAGAAACACCGGTGCCCCTCGGAGCCCCTCCAGTGCTGCCCAGTCTCTCTAGCACATTGAGTCATTTTGTGTTTTCTTCATTTTTATGCAATCTTTCTTGCTCAACCTTTGGTTTCCATGGTGTCATATACACTGTATGAAACAGATTTATATTTAGAAAGTGGAACGGGTCATATGAGCTCACCCAGTTGTTATGGCAACCAACACAATTCCCGTTCAGCTGCATCTGATGGCGTGGGGTGCTGCAGGATGCGCCCCTCCCTGGGTTGCCCCGCAGACACCGCTTCTGTAGCAGAAGCTCAGCAGACGCTGCAAGAGCAGATATGGCTGCTGCCCACCACAGCCCAGCGGGTGGCATTCTTCTTCTCTGGGCACCACACCTCAGCCCTGGTCACCTTCTGCCACACCAACCTGCTTCCGCAGTGAGAAAAGCACCTTTCACCTGTGCCAGCTGTTAGGGAATCTCGGTGTTGCCTGTGGCAGCTTGAGCCAAGGCTGAGCAATGCACAGCACACACACCCACGTGCCAGCTGAATGGGACAGCTGTTATTTATCCTAACCCCCAAAATCCCCTGCCCTGGTAACTCTCCTTTGTGCCATCCCAAACTCTCCTTCATGCCTCTTCTTCCTAAATAACATTAGCAACTCTGCAGCTGCTGTCTGTTGGATGTGATCTGTGCAGCTATCCCATCAATCCAGTACAGCTGTGACACTGCACTGCAGGACCACAGAGTGAGTTTGTGTGGACAGGTTTCTGCTCCGAGGCAAACCTTCCCAAAGCTTTGCACACTTGTGTTTCCTGTTCAGATCTGCAATCCAGCATGTATGCTTTCCATAGAATCACAATAATTAAGGTTGGAAAAGACCTCTAAGATCATCAGGTCCACCCATCAACCCATCACCACCATACCCACCAAGCCATCTCCCACCCAGTCCTATCTTCCCCGTTGTGGGTGCAGTCTCCTAGCCCCAACCACAGCTGCCCAAATTCCCCTCCTCTCCCACCCAGCTCTCTGGCTGTGGTGCAGACATGTGCTCAAAGCTCTGCTTTATGGCAACACCTCCCTGAAGACTGCGTTTGCAAGGCATTTGGCTTTGGGGGCTGGTGTACTTGTCTCTGCCAGCACCCTACCACTCAGGAAACAAAACCTATTTCTGAAGGACACATGACCCTGAGACACAGGCTGAGAGATGCATTGTGATTTGGTGCTGTGGGAGAGACCAAAACGAGTGCTTTGGTACTGAAGAGCTCCAGTATTGAGATTCATTTGATATTTGATGCATATTCCCAGCTCCTTTCTGTTTCACATTCCCGTGCTTCTGCAGACAGCACATGAAAACCGTTGTTTGTCATGGAGAAAGAGTCCTGCTGGGCGGGTGGCTGTTTGCTAAGTGCTCCTGCTGAGTGGATTTCTGATCCGAGGGAATCTCAAGGGAGAGAAGAGCTTGTGTTCTTGGTTTTGAATGTTCGGATAGACATATTGGTCCCCTTTCCAATCAGCAAACACAGATGCAGAAGGATTTTGCTGGGGTCACACATTCACATTGTTCACATTTCCTCTTTCCTCCATGGTGTGCTGCAGACATCCTTTCCAGGTCCAAATCTGCCCCCCAGCACCGTGTAGAGGCTGCTGACACTCCCGGCAGTGGCAGCGAGGGGAGTGGCATTAATTGCTTCTCCCGGCTCAAAGGCGCTGTGGGAGTTGCGAGATTTGAGAGGCAGGAAGGCTTGCCAGCCCACCCAGCCCCGGCTTCTGCACGGCCGGATCAGGGGATTTCAGAGTCCCATCTTTTCCTCTGATTGGAATAGAGCACTTCTTCCAGAAAGGGGAACTTCATCTTGATGGAGGAACTACAAGAAGTGAACAGCCCCCTGGTAAGTCATTGTAGTTGGTAATTATCCCCATGACTGACAGATTCTTTTTGGTCTGAGCCTGTCTATTCTCAACTTCTAGTCATTGTCTGCTGTTCTGTCTTTGCCTGCTGGTTCATAATGCACTCTGCTAATAACAAAACCTCCTGACCACGTAGACTGTCCTCTATTGTGATTTACAGTTCTGATAAACTATCCTTTTTGGTTTTATTCTCCTAGAAATAGTGACAAGAAATCAGAGTGATGGCACAGTCTTGCAGAGCTGTCCAAGGCAGAGGTGTGCAAGCAGAAGTGCCTCATCTGTGGTCTGTGTCGGGGGCACAGGGTGTGCTCTGCTAAGAGCGGGCCTTGAGGAGAGGGTTGGAAGTGTGTCTGTGTGTGCAGTGCCAGCCTCAGAGCTGGGCTCTTGAACACCATCTGCCGGTTGCTTCCTGTCCCTGTGTTGCCTTCTGGCTTTGCCTTGTCTCCTGCGCTGAGTAGGATTGCCTACATTACATGCCAGGTTAGTCTGAACTCCTCTTGTGTGGGTGTGCAAGTATGGTTCAAATGTAACTGCTGATGCTGGAAAAAGGGAATGGCCTGGATGGGACTGTGTCTGCCAGGCAAAATAGAGTCACTCTACTGTGACTCTGATCTCCTGGCAGAGCTGGGATGGTGCGCTGTCCCCATGGCCTCCACAACACTAATTTCTCAAAGGATGCACTTCTGAGCCAAGCAAAACTATTGGTTGTGATGCATTTTGGAGCCCAGCCCTAAATGCTGCTGCCCTACACCATACATCCCAGAGCTTCCTGCTGTCTCTGCTTCAATGAGTGCAGGATGCTGAGGAGTAGAGGGTGAAACCAAGTTTCATTTCTTCTTTGATTCCTTCCCTGTTCCATTTTCAGTTCCTTTCTCCCCCTCAGAGTATCTGACGGGAGTGGAGCTGCTATGGGAAGTGCAAGTGTGTGCAGGAGAGAACCCTGCTGGGACCACTTAGAGGTTGTAATACAGAAGTGGTCCTCATAGCCAGAAGCTCTTCTTTTGCAGTCCCCAAGGTGGGGTATAATACTGCGCAGTAGTAAGCTACTGTTTAGAATCATATTCCTCACAAACAAAAGGAAGAGATCCACATATCTGTAGTTCATGTACATCCAAGCAAACCAGTGTTCTGTTGTTTATTAGAACTGCATCTGGCAGCGCTGGGGTTTTCCCTATGTTCAGTCCTCTCGACCATCATTCACAGGGACTGTTGTGCCCTCAGCACTTCTGTATTTGCAGAATCAGAAGCAACGGTAGAAATATTAGTAACTCCAAAATAGAATTAGTAACTGCAAAACATAACGTTTGTGTACTTTTTTGAAGTGATACATTTTGACAGAAGTTTGAGCTAAAACATTGGCTTAATTTTGTTCTTTATACCATTTTCCACCCTAGTTTAAATGATGGTCACAGTGGCGTTCACTCTCTGTTGTCTTTCTCCATCTCTTGGCTTTTATTTAAGAGCACATCTGTGGCACCTGACCTCTGCCTTTGCTGCAGCCTGCCAGGGAGACCAGAAGCAACTGAAAAGGTCACTCGGGATGTTGGAGTAATCGCAGAGCTTTCATTAAGCAAACCAGTGGGTATCTGTCCTTGCAGGGTGCTGGTGCCGATGGTGTGAATGGAAGTGATAGCAAGAGGCCCTAAAGTGCGCCAAACTTTGTCTTGACCTTCTTGGTACATGGGTACACTATTGGGCCTCATCAAGGAAAAGGAGGAGCAGGGATGGATGTGGTATCGGCTCCAGGAGGTGTAAAGAAGGTGACAAAGAAGGTGTAAGGACAGAAGTGGGAACTGTGCAGTAAATTTATACAATTCTGTAACTTTTATACTCTGAAACAGAACCCAGGATGGAATTATCCTGAATTCCTCTTCATGGGGTCATCTTGCAGGGCTGAGATAGTCTGTTGTAACTTTGTTATCTTCAAGGCTGAGCTGTGAATCCCAATCTGCTGACAAATTCTTCAGGAGCTGGTAGACTCCTGCCCTGTGGAATTTCAGTTTTCTTCAGTATGCTTTTTAAACAAGGTTAAATGAGGGTCATTCATCCTGTAATAGAGAGATTTCAGGAGCTCACCCCGGAGTTGTTCCATTACTCTGTGCTGTCCCTTGGAAAATGTTTGGAGAACGACTGGTTTGTAGTTAAAAAAACAGTCTGGAACTGACTTGCTTTCCATTCTGATCTGAACTTCCCTGCATATGTTACTTGACCTTGAACCTCTGAGCATCCTTCAGTCTTGGCTTTCTTTACAAACCTACCCATGCTTTGTATAAGTACTGTGTGTGGGCACAGTGCAAGGAAAGCCCTTCAGGAGGTACTTTTGTTGACAGAAATCAGCCCGCCTTCCTCTTAGCCATCAACAGAGTGACTGGGGTAACTGCACTGATGGGGCACAGTTGTTGAAGAATCGTTTTTAGTTCCCCATGCTTCATTCCATTCGGTGGGGCTGTAGAAAGTGGGGGCTTGAGAGAGACAGAAATGGAGAAGCTCCTCAGTGTGGTGGGGGAGAGCACACAAATGAGGAGTAGCCAAAGCCTCCATCTGGCACAAAAACATTTTTTGTCTAAGGTTCACCTGGTCGATGCCACAGACCCAGGCGCTGGTCTGCATCACCTGCGCGAGCAGTATGTGCTCCCAATTACATGGCACCTTTGGAAGCCTGCAGAGAACTATTTTCAGTCCTGGCTGAGAATAAAATCAAACAGATGATGATGGTGGATGCTGGGTTTGCACAGCAGGGGCTGTGTGAGCAGGTCCTTTTTGTGGTGCCAAGACATGGCTGTAAGGAATTGGAAACAAGAATGTCATTTCTGGAGCTGTGTGGGGAGTGGCATTACTGAGTGAGACAAGACACCACTGTCAGCTACCATTGTGGCGGAGAGGAAGTCAGATAACTCAGAGATGAAGCTGGTATACTGGTTCTTCTGTCAGATTCATGAACTTTGGTGTTTTTATTAGTAGGATTTGGCGCTTTCACAGCAGGCACGTGAGGAGAGATCCTGGCCACAGAAAAGTAGGCATGGTTGTGCTAGTTTGACTAAGACAGGAATTTCATTTTGTACATTTCTAGGCGATAGTATAACATAAACAATAATGAGAACTTGTGGCAGGCTAACATGTAAGAGAGGTTTCCCTTGCATCCTAAGCTGAGATCAGCAAAAAGTAAATACTGAATAGCAACATAAACCATAAAACGGTCTGCTTCCTCACATGTACGTGATTTCATTAAGCCTCAGAGAGCAGAAGAACACAAAACAGGAACAGATAACAAAGACCCTACTGATCAGTTGTGTGAAGCACTATGCTTGCCTCACGCATGCAAAACATACACTTGAGTCATACACCCTGTAGAGCCTCAGAATCACTCACAGAATGGCTGAGGTTGGAAGGGACCACTGCGGATCACGTAGTGTAACCCCACAGCATCAGTCAGGGTCACGCAGAGCACACTGCCCAGAAGCACATCCAGGCAGGTCTGAATATCTGCAGGGGAGATGCATCTCTGGGCAGCAAGTGCCAGGGCTCTGCCACCCTCAAGATGAAGAATTTGTTTCCCATGTGCAGATGGAGCCTCTCAGCTTCCAGTTTGAGCCTCTTGTCCTGTTGCTGGGCACCACAGAAAACAGCCTAGCCCCATCCTGTTGATACTTCCCCTAAGATACTTGTGCACATTAGTGAGATCCCCTCTCTGTCTTCTCCAGGCCTGGTATCTCCCTTAGTATCTCCATTGCTGAGTTGTCCAATTCACATTGGGTCAGCTGCATCTCCCAGGCTCTATCTCTGCCCAAGAGAGGAGCAAAATCTGAATCAGCACAAGCGCAATCTGTGCTGCAGCATCAAGATAATACTTATCTCACACTGGCCTAGGGTCTGTACGGCTGCCTTGCAGGCTGTGATCTGCCTTTACCAGATGCCTGATGAGACACACATGCAAGATCATTCTTTAGTTCAGTGCCTCCTGAGGGGCACTGTAGTCAGAGTTTTCTCAAATTGAAAAGAAATGCAAAATAGACTTTGGCTCCAAAATCCCTAAATGTCCCATTTGTTCTGTGTCAGAACAGAGTTGGAATTTCATGCAGACAGCTGATATGTAAGAAAAGGGCACATCACAGTGTTTTTTTTCCTAACAACTCCATTCATTTTTTGTGTTTGTGTACCATATGTAGCAGATGCTGAAACTCTGCCTTCCTTCAGTGTGGCTGCCTTTGAATTTAGCACAGTCATTTCTTACCTCTCTGCCATGTCAGAAGGCATTTTTTGGATGGAGATTTGCTTCTGTTGAATAAATAATTTAATTTCACATGCTTTTCCTTGTTCACCTTTACTTCTAAGGCAAGGCAAACAAACAAAACCCCCTAAAAAACAGTATATTACATGCCTGGTTTGCCTTAGGGAGTGAAAAAAAACAAAGTGGTGTTCTCTGGATGTGAGCCAGCAGGAAGCTGTTGGGCTCATAGCTGCAGCCCTGTGAGTCTGTGACTGACAGTCTCTGGCCATGTATCCCGGGTGCTGTCATTCAGCACCCCTGGTTGAAGGGACCAGACAGGGATGAAGCCCTCTTTGCTGTTGTCACATCAAGCAGCTGCTGTAATTCCCTAACTAGCAAGGAACCACCAGAGCTGCTTGGAAGAGGTGTTTCAATGTCGTGCCCTTCAGCTTCACCTTCTTCTTTTCCTTGCAACCTGAACCCCAGCACACCGAGGCCTGCAGCTGAGTTGATGAAGAGATGTACAGCTGAGGTAGCACATGAACCTTCATAGCAGTTCTGTGTGGCAGCGTGATGCTTATCCCCTGCTCTTCCTAATGATGTGCATCACTCCTAGTGAGCTGGACTATCAGGATAGTAGCCATATAAAAATATCATCCTGCATCCACATGATGTGGATGCAGATTACATCTGGATCAGTAATTTGTGCACTGATAATTACATACATTATCAGTATATAATCAGCATGCTGATGGGTGTACTTCAGCATGCTGCTCCTTTTATGCAACAGGGCTCTGCAGAGTCTCTTCTCGACGATTTCTAAAGCTGATGGTGCCCCTGTAGATTAAATTTGTACAGAACCTTTACGACCGGTGCTTTCACCTGCCTGTACATTCATGTGAATGTAAATGAGAGTGCCACATGCATATTTTTGTTTCTCAGATGGATGATTGCTTTCTGCTTTGCACTTTATTGTTTAACGAGAATGCCTTTACTGGACAGGTCCAGTGCTTGTGGAGCATCAAATACAGAGGGGTTTCATTTCTCTCCCAAAGAATATTCTGTATCCCAGTGCTCCAAGGGAAGATATCTTGGAGATTAATCGTGTTCTGGGATCAGGACAGATAAGGAGAGCAATGTATGGAACTCTTTGGAATGCTCAGTCTCTGGAATACTAAACTATATGATCCTTTTCCAGATGTGTGTCTGGTTAGACTTTACATTATCTAGATATCAACTTAAAGGATTGTGTTTTTTCTTTCTTTTTTTTTTCTTCTTTTTTTTCCTCAGCAGAAGCCCAGAAAGGCAACTCCTCAGCCAGGAGAAGATACCTTGAACAGTCATCTTCCTCCAGGCTGGCAGAGCTATGTGTCTCCCCAGGGCCGCAGGTACTATGTGAACACCTTCACAAACGGTGAGTGGAGTAGATGTGTGCAGTAGATGTGTCACCCTAGTAGCAGACATCTGCTGCAGGAATTATCTCTCAAGTTAGTTTTGACAGTAGCTACACCCAGAGAGTTACAGAAATGAATGAATGACCCTGCCACCATATGAACTAATTACGACTCGATCTAGTCTCTAGCCCTCTTTCATCTTAATTCTGACCATTCAAAGATACCTGTAAAGTAGAAGAAGCCCCGCCGTGAATGAATTAGAACACAAAACATCGTAATAATGTAATTTCTACTACATTCATTTCTTTTTCCTTCAGCTGGAGATATGTGTATCTACAAATATATGTACAGTATGTACGTATATTTGGAGTTGTTTGATAGAATGTCCAGTATCACTAAAGCATCTTCAGGGGAAAACATACATAGTTAATTGGAAAGTTGCTCAAGTCAGAGTCAGTTTCCCTGTGGAGTTAGAAGGAGAAAAGCATGTGTAATGGGATATCAGGGATAGAGTTATCAGTCCATTTTTCTGTCTTTAAATCACTGTCTTGCTAGTAGAGAAACAGACTTCTTAACTCACAGTCTTATCAGCAATTCAAGACTTGTCAGACTTGTACCACTTTGGCTTACACCATCTTACCTACTTTTCTGGTCATGAGCTTACAACACCATTGCAAAACTTGTGACCTGCAAAACCAGATGTCTGAAACAGAAATAATGACAGGATGACAGGGGAGGAGAGGACAGCAAGAGTTCACTGTGTTTACAACATAGCCAAAGCCATCAGCCTCTTTCTTGCTCACTGTAGGGGCAAGAAAGAGCCCTGGGCTGTCAGCGAGCCTTATGGTCCAATCAGGGACTGATGTGTTTTGCTGCAGACGTCTTTGTCCTAGCAGTCTGCCAAGTCCTTATTTACCTTAGCTCTATGCAATGACATCTCACTGGACTTTTTAGAAAAGCACATTACCATTAAACACTTGCCTTCATTTTAAAGCACAGTGTGCTGTGGCTCATAGACAACATCCCTTGCAGGTTGGGGAGATCATTAGGAGTTAAGTGCCATGTCCCCATTGCAATCGAGGTGGTGGTTAAGCTCAGTCCTGAGCCAGCTTTGTGATGGACCCTTACTCACATGCATTAGCCCGAGATCAGAAAAAACAGTAAGTGGTAGATGCCTCTTTTTCACGTGATAAAAGCTGTTGTCATTGAACCCTATCTCAGAAAAGCAGATGGCCTGGAGTCAATTTCTTCATAATCTCAAGCAGCTTTCTATAGACAATACAGCATTGAACAGTAGCCCCGTCCTGCTTTAGAAGACCAGGTCAGAAATGAGGTTCTCACTAAACAGGCAGGGTAACTCTGGTCCAGACTGCCCGGGGAGATGGTAGAATCTCCATCCTTGGAGGTTTTCAGGGCCTGGCTAACAGAGCTGTGGCCTGTTGTTGGCAGTGATACTGCTTGGTGAGCAGCTGGGCTTGAGACTTCTCACAACCTGTCCTCAGAGAACAGCCAAATCACCACTATTTGCTGTCTCACTTGCTGTAGTGGGATTGCTATGGAGCAAGAAATACGGTTTAAAGCAGCATAGAATAGAAGAGTGGATAGAAGAGGGATTTCTGTATTCTGGTCCTTGCTTTAGGGAGCACTTAAGTTCTGTTTAGATGAGTGGGTAAAATATATAAACGACTTTAGAAAGACCGATTAGAATCTAAAGCTCCACACTAGAGTAGTCCTAAACTCAAGTGATATTGAAGCAGGGCTTGATCTTGTTTGTCAAACTGCACTCAAGATCCATGCATTTCTGAGCCTCCCACACCTTCCATGAAGTCTGTAGCCCTTTGTGTGACAACAGTATTCTCCTGCAGCGTGTACAGGGACACTGTACAGGGACAGCTCCAGCTTACCTGGTGTTCTTGGCCAGGTCAGTTTCTCTCAGTCTGCTCAGGCAGAATATGCTACTGCATGGAAATCTTCTGTGTGGATATTACATTTTTTTGTGATTTTGATGGTTTTGCTCTTTTGTTTGTTTGTTTGTTTTTTGCTGAAGTTGGCAATCACATTCCCATTGTGGCATCACATTCACATTGCAGATGTCTGCACTTCCTCAAAGTGAACTGTTTGCCAAGGAAGTGTGACACCTGTAGTGTCATTCAGGCCTTAGACAAAGGAAAAGTTGGGTGCAACCTCCAGACCTTTCAGTTGAAGCAGGTCTGACTGGCTCTGACCTTTGTTCCTGAGACATTGGTAGCTCAGGACATAGCTTGTTCAGTCTCATCTTGAATATGTGCTTTTTTCCTTGACTTTAATGCAGGGTTGGTGCTGCTGCGCCATGCAGTCACCACAAAGTCACATTTGGCATTTGAGGCCTGCTGTTTAACAGTGGGATAGCACCTTGGCACTCAGAGATTATTTCTTGGCTTTGAGCCTCAGGGTATGTCAAAGATAATATGCTATAAAACCACTGTCCCTACCTTTCCTGTGGCAGAGCTCCCTTGGCATGGCATGGCATAATGTTTATAGCAAGTTTCATAGACTGCACATCTCATTGACAGCACCTGCTGGTTTTTTTTAACTGCTTATTTGTCTTGTCACTGCTGCAGCTGCTACTGGCAGTGTTTATCCTGGGGACATGATGCCAGCATACATCTCTGTCACAGAGTTTCATGTCCCTCCATCCCAATTTGTCACCTTGGCACCACTTTTCAGCAGCAGGACCTAGATCTCTTTTCTACTGAGGTCTTTTCTTTTGTGTGGATGCAGTGTAAAATTAGTCTCTGTTGTAGCCAAATGATGAATGTGTGCTGGAGTACCCAAGAGATATAACTGTTAAGTTGCACAAGCATGGTAACGTGGAGGCTAGTAGCTATCTTCCTAGAAACCAGCCATGCTCCTGGTTGGCTTCTAGCCTCTCCCAAAAAGTTAAAAGTATTTTGCTTACCATTAACAGCTGATGCAGAATTCTTGGCTTGTGAGGTTGTAACCATTTTACATATCTCCCAGGAACCGGCTGTCTCTTTATTATGATGAATGATAAAAAAGTATTTCAAAATCTTGTCAAGTCTTCACGCATTCTTTCAGTTCTTTTCTTTGGACCACATGTGCAGCAGCTTTCACGTAGTGACTCACAAAGGGGCTGCCTGACTTCATATTGACTTACTATGAAACCACTATAGGAGTGATAGCCATTGTTTGAAAGCAAATCTGGACACAGCTAGAAGAGAAGGAACACTGAGAAATCCTGATTTCCCCATCAGGAAATACTGTAGGCCTTATGCACATTGCTTTCCCCTGTGATTCTCCAGCTAAGATGATCTGAAGTGATGCTTTGTCTCATCCACCAGGCATGGAGCAGGATACTTGGGGGGATCAGGAAATACTGCTTTGGGTACTGATGGCAGTAATGTCTCCCAGGTAGTGTATGAGCATTCCTTCTGCTAGAATGTGCATGCACACTGCACGTCTTATCAAACAGTACTGATAATTTCTTTTTGCTGGACAGAGATCCATCTTAAGCAAGAATGATGAAGCGTAGGCTGTTTTTTGATAGATAAATTGTGAAAAGCAACAGCTCTGGTATCCATCCATACAGACCAGCAGAATGTGGATCTTGAGTGTGCCTACAAGAGAAGGATGTTAGCCGTTGTGTTTGGTATCAGCCAAATGCCAGCCATAGTCAATCTATATTAGTCTCATCTGGATGGGTGCAACAGGATTCTTGTTAATGCACAAACTGCAAGATTCTGTATTAGGATGCATGCCATAGTATAACATGCCAGTAAGTCACTAGATGGAATAGCAGAGAACTTCTTGAGGCAACGAAGTGTTAAACAGTTGGTCAAACAGAGTAGTTCCCACCCATCTGAGAAAGGAATATTTGCATGGCCATGGGAGTGAGGAAGTCCTTATTTTAATGAAGACAGATGGCCAAAGTGTCTCCTGGACAAGGAAGGAGTACTGTGAGATTCAAAGTGAAAGATTAAATCTGTCTGAACCCCTTTCAAATAGCCTGAGAAGAAGACTTCCAGAGCCAAAAAGTTTCCCAAAGCTCTCTGATGAGTGCATGTTTAGATGCAGACTTTCTTGTGGAGGGCTCTCCTTAATTGATACAGCAAGGTATAAGGTATGCTTGGAGAAAGAAGCTGTGTACCACCATGTCAGAAGAGGACTGTGTTTCAGAGTCATAAGGGAATCAAACAGAACCTTCTGGGTTATTTTTAGTCTGAGTGATTTCACTGTAATTTTTTTTCTTCACTTCTGTATTTTGCAAACATCCATAACTGCTTTGCTGAAACAAGATGTTGTGAATAAAATATTTTAGTAGGATCACATATTAACATGGCTGCACTGGAAGGTGAGTTTGAGGCAACTGGATAACAGCAAGGCATTGTTCACTGGAAAGTACAGTAGATGTTTAATCTGAGGGACCTCAACTGATGCTTTCTGCTCAGGCTTTTCAGGGCCTTCTGCTGCACGGAGTAGGTGGAAAGCTGGCACCGAAGGTGCAGATCCTCTGACATGCAGCAAAACTCTGGGACCTCTGCTTGAATGGTAAAGGTTTCTAGGGGCCTTGTTACACTGGGCTGTATTGAAAAATGAGTTTTATTTCTGCTCTGTTTCAGTCCTTCTGTCAGAGAGGACTTCAGTTTTCAGTCTCAAAGTGAAGGCTCTGACTTAAGTTTATATGTGTCCCCACGAATGCCTCATGTCTCTGTTACCAGGCTTCACAGAGCTTCTTTTCAACAAGAAAATACATGAAATTGTCCTGGGAAGGTGTCTGTGGTCTCTGCCTGTGATTGACCAAAGGCAGTTTCACTCCCTAGTGCCTCTGAAATGCCCTCTGGGGGTTTCCTTCTGTTTTCAAGCGTAGAATCTGGGCCTGGATCAGAGCCACCTTTTCAAATCAAGGGTGTCTTCTCCAGGCACTGAAGCACCAAAATTGTCTAAAGCAACCATAAAACTTTGTTTNATTTATTCATATATATTTAGATTTAATCCTAGTTTCAATACTATTTTCTGATAGGATTGTTTTATTTTTAAGGAGGTGTGATATCTGCTGTACTTGAGCAAGGTGTTGGACTACATGAACTCCAGAGGACTACATGAATATCCAGAGATATTGCTGAAAGTGCAATGATGAATAATTTATCTTTTTTTTTTTTTTCTTTTCCTACCTTAAATCTTTAAATCCATAAAGGAATTTCTATATCTGTTGGTCTGAACTCTTGGTTCATTTGAACTGCTTGGTGAGAGAGCAAATGGTTTTGAAGAAAAGATGACGAGCTATTCTCTTGGCTTACAGCAGGTGTCTGGCTGCTGTGAAGACCGAAGTTATGTATTTTTTCCCTTACTTTAAATAAGTTAGAATATTCTTCCTACCAAGGCATTTCTCTTCCATTTGCTCTGTGCCTCCTACCCACTGGGGCTGAGCCAGGCAGTGGAGCTGAAACAGAGGGAAGAAGTTATTTAATTCTGCTAATTCGTGCAGAAACTTCAGAGGATAAACTAATAATAACTAGAAAAAACAAACAACTGCCCAGTGGGAGGAGTGAGAGATGCTAGTTTGCTTTCACAGGTAGTGATATGGGGGAAAGTGGCCAGAAAGTGAGTGGAAGGAAGGATGAACTCATCTCCATGTCAGAACATCCAGAAACACCCTCAGCTCTCCTTGCCTGGAGCGCTGCTTGCAGTTTGTTTGAGGTCTGCCTTACTCATGTTCCGTGTGCACTGGGGAGCCAGTCCAGCTGCTCCCATCCAAGAATGCAGCTGCTCAGCCTCTGCCTACAGGATGCTGCTACAGAAGCTGTCTCTAATCCCACCTCTGCCAGAGCCTAGAGTTACCCCAACTTAGCCTGCCACAAAACACCTAAATGCTAGTGTTAGGAAGTGGTGTTTTTTTTTTCTTTTTAACTTCAATACTGAGGCTAGGAAGTAAATGTAACATTGTATTTTTGGTTGAAAGGTGCTCTACTAGGTCTTCTGTAGTCTGAAGCCAACGAAGATCCCAAGGCTTCTGCCTCATTTTTATATGTGTTTATTACTATCATGCATATGCCCTTTGGTTATCCTTGTATGTCTCTCATGCATGAGGTAGAGGACAGTCACTTAACTCAGCCATATGCTAACCATATGTGGAAGGTCCAGGCATTGGGTTCACTGTCTATTAATTTAACTATTGCATTTGGATATCCCGTGAGTGACAGACATGTCCTTCTCTTGCAGCACTCCAGCTGTCATATGTGCCTAACCAGTTGCCCTGTCAGATATATCTCCGAATGGCGTAGGCTGGAGCTATTCACCTAATTCAGAGTTGTGGCTGAGCCCTGGGATGGGTGGGAGCACAACATAGCTTTCACCACCATGGTGTGGAGCTGCAGGGCAAAGCATCACCTCACAGAAGGTGAGCACTGGCAGAAGCAGGCTTTCTTGGCAAGGTCACGGCCATTTTAGCGCTTCCATCATCAAGAAGAAGTAATTCGATGAGGCACGCACCCTCTCAGATGGCAGGATTGTGGCTGAACATCTGTGCAGCCTCCAGGCAGGGCAAAGACCCCACGTGCAGCAGGGCAGCTCTGTTACAGGAGGTCAAGTCTTAAAAACAGCAGAGGCAATTTGAAAGCTGGATGGTGGAAAAGCAAACTAAATAGAAGAAAGACTTTGTGAAATTACTATAAAGATGCTGCAGAACTGCTGGGAGAATCACATTCAGAAGAGTGGTTCTCAGTGGCCCCTTGTCAAGGGAAGTCAGCACTGAAGGAAATCCTGCAGGGACTTCCCTAGGCTTCATTCAAGTCAGTATTTCCAGTAATGAATGGCATGTTGACATTGAAAGTACTTATTCAAATGGTAACTTTAAATGAAGCTGGGAGAGAACATTGTGTACTGCACAGAACAAGCTCAGAATTCAGAATCATGCTGCTGAAAGGGTAAGAAACTGCTCAGTAGAGATGTGCCTAAGATGGGAGATTTCATTAGAACTGATTAAGTGACAAAGGCAGGCAATGGAGCAGTTTACAGACAAAGATGTAGAAGCTTTGGAGGATCTGAATCTGAGTGCTGGCCAGCAGGTTTGTACTGTTACAAAAACAACCAGTATTTCCCGTTGTATAAATAGGAGTGTTGTCTGTGAGGCATGTGAGGCATCCTTCAACTTTAAATGGAAATTATAAAGCCTCCACTGGAATGTTTTATCTTATTTGGACTCTACACTCCAAGAAAAATGTAAGCTGGCTGGATAAAGCCTAGAAGAAAGCAGCAAAGATGATGGGAGATGTGGAAAGCATGGCCTGTGAGTGCATGTTAAAAGCTTGTATCTGACTGCCCAGCCAGTCCCCGAGCAGCAGCAGCCCCCTTAGCCAGCTAAGTTTTATAGCTTTTTCACACAATGTCATATGTTGCCCACTTTGGGTCAGTTGTCCTGGTTCTGTTCCCTCTCAGCTCCTTGTGCCCCCCAGCCCTCCCCCACTGACAGGATGGTTCAAGAAGCTGAAACATCATTGGCTTTGTGCAATGCAGCAACAACTAAAACTTCAGCATGTTATCAACACTGTTTTTCTCCTAAAGCCAAAGCATGACATTACAAAGAAAATCAGCTGAAACCAGGACAGTAGGATGAGGAACAAAAGCTGTACAAGTTTCGGTGCAGTGGAGTTCTGGGCTGCTCCCCTGTATGAACACTTTGTGTAGTTCTGCTCCTTCCTCCTGAAAAAAGGTGTTGGATGACCAGTCCAGTCTGACAAATTGCCTTTCCAAACACTCCTAGCACTGCACTACCTCTGCTACACCAACCAGCAGCCACCACTTGTCTCCTTCCCCACACTAAGCAGAGTATTTTTTTAGATTGACCAGGCTTTATTTCTGCTTATAGCTCAAGCTGTTCAGATATGGGAACTCAAGGTACGCATTCCCATATCTGGGAGGGAATGAGATTTTAGAGACAAGTAACAAGATTCTTATAAACCTTCAAAATACAGCAGAAGCTGCCACTATTATTCTGTCAGCTGTTCCCTATGTTTAGTGTCCTTCCACATTATCACTATCTGCCTGTGTCTTATTTGACCATACTAGTATTGCCACTGTGCAGGTGATGAAATTTTCATTGTCTTTACATGATAAACACAAGGAAGTCGGTGCTTAAGTGGAAAGAATTTTATGAGACAGTGTCCTCACATGGAAGAAAGACTGTTGGAAAAAAACTTTAATGAGAGAACTGGGACAACTCTTCATGGAACAGACCAATCTGCATAGGTGAAAGAGCTAGCCAACAAAAACAGCAGACTGATGTCTATCTGCACCTGCTGGTTATCGTCCTTTGAACCTGGTTGGATGTGATCATGAAGCCATTTGTAATGGTTTAAACCAGCAGCAGCTCAGCAGCACACAGCTGTTTGCTGACTGCCCCCTGTAGTGGGATGACAGAGAGAACTGGAAACAAAACAAAACTCATGGGTTGAGATAAAAACTATATGCTAAGGCAGAAAAGGAACATAGAAAAGAACTGTGATGATAAGTAAATATGCAGGTTGATGGAAAAGAAATGCTTCCTATTTATTTCTGTGGAAATTACAACAGATACAAAGAGCACAACAACAATATTTGATAGAGCAAATTCTAAGACTCCTGGGTGTCTGGGGTTTTCCTGTTCAAGCCTGATACATGACAGTGAGACCCACTTACTCCACATAATACCAGTTGCACGGTGGGTGAAGGGGAGAGTCCTCGGAGAGACCAGGCAAGATAGACAGTTGCTCAGTGTCCTCCATCTCCAACACAGCCATACCAAAAGCCCACCAGTACCCTTTTAGATCCTTAAAGTACCCTCTCCTGAGGTAATCTATACCAAGGATGCACAGAGCTTTTGGTTTGGTCACAGTGGGCTTTTGCTAGTCATTTCTAGTTAGGCTCACTTCGGTCTCCAGTATAGTTAGCTTTTGGGATCTCACTTCAGAAATAGGATCAGACCATCTTCTTTATCTGGGAGTCTGCCTACTAGAAACTGGATCAGACATTTTCCTGGAAGAACCCCCTTTTTCAGTTTTATTCCTTGCAGTTCACATGCCCATGCCTCTAGGGCTGGTGGATTTTCCATCCCACCTCCTCATATCCTCTTCATGGTCACGCAGGTAAAACTACAGGGTGGCATGTGGTGTGTAACCACTATATTCTGTCAAGCACAGGCAACAGATAGGAGTTCTCCCACCAGTGGAAAGGGGTCTTAAGATGGGAGTTGGGAAGGTTCATTCATAGAGCTTTAAACTAGGTACAAAGCAGGGGAGGGGTGGCATAACCGGGGTCACTAGAATGGAGCCTGTATGTTCCAGTGCTTGTAGGAGAGGGATGTGCTAGTAAGTTCTCAGTCTTGTGTCTTGGTGAAGGAGGAGGATGACTCACCCTTTTGTATGAAGAACACGAGGGGTGGTGTGAGGTCGGTGGCTGTGGAAACACCTGAGTATGATCATGAGGGTCTTAGGGCCACTGCCACTCAGAAGGAGGCCCAGCTCAGGTGCCTTTAAACTAGTGCACACAGCATGGGGAATAAACGGGAGGAGCTGGAGGCCACTGTGTGGTTGGAAAGCTATGATATGGTCACCATCACGGAAATGTGGTGGAATGACTCGCACAGTCGGAGTGCTGTGATGGATGTCTACCAACTTTTCAAAAGAGATAGGAAAGGCAGGAAAGGCAGTGGTGTAGCCCTCTATGTTAAGAAAGAATGTGAATATATGGAAATTAATGATGATGATGATAGGGTGGAGAGCTTATGGGTCAGAATAAAAGTGAAGGCTAATAAGACTGATCTTACTGTGGGAGTCTGCTACAGGCCACCCAACCAGGATGAAGAGGTGGACAAGACACTTCATAGACAGTTGGGTGAGGTCTCAAGGTCACTCCCCCTTGTTCTTGTGGGGGACTTCAACTTTCCAGACATCTGGATTTCTAATACAGCAGATAGGGAACAGTCCCAGAGGTTCCTAGAGTGTGTGGAAGATAACTTCCTGACACAGCTCGTGAAGGAGCCAACAAGGGGAAGCAAAATCCTGGACCTGCTGTTTGTTAACAGAGAAGGTCTTGTGGGGGATGTAAAGGTTGGAGGCCATCTGGGGCAAAGTGATCATGAGATCCAAGATTTCTCGATCCTTGCTGAACCACAGAGGGGAGTCAGCAGAACTGCCACCTTGCACTTCCAGAGGGCAGACTTTAACCTCTTCAGGGCCATGGCTGAGAGGGTCCCTTGGGAGGTAGTTTTGGAGAGCATGGGAGCCCAGGAAGGCTGGCAGTACTTTATGGAAGTAATTTGAAAGGTGCAGGAGCTGAGCATCCCCAAGTCACGGAAGACAAGCCGACAGGCAAAGAGGCTGGACTGGCTGAACAGAGACCTTTGTCTGGATCTCAAGAACAAAAGGAAAGTTTATGGTCTCTGGAAGAGTGGACAAGCTACTTATGATGATTACAGGTATGCAGCAAAGCTGTGCAGGGAGAAAATTAGAAAAGCCAAAGCCCAGCTACAACTGAACTTGGCCACTAAGGTAAAGGAAAACAATAAATATTTTTATAAATACATAAACAGCAAGAAGAGGGCTAGGGAGAATCTCCATC
>PPHD01010474.1:0-19604 GCA_002909625.1 Bambusicola thoracicus
TTAAACTGAGACAGGAGAGGTTTAGGTTGGATATAAGGAGGGAGTTTTTCACCCAGAGGGTGGTGATGCACTGAACAGGTTGCCCAAGGAGGCTGTGGATGCCCCATCCCTGCAGGCATTCAAGGCCAGGCTGGATGTGGCTCTGGGCAGCCTGGGCTGCTGGTTGGTGACCCTGCACATAGCAGGGGGTTGGAACTGGATGAGCACTGTGGCCCTTTTCAACCCAGGCCATTCTGTGATTCTATGATACGATTCTATGACACAGTGCTGCACTGCTGCCTGCACACAGTTTAACATCAGCACCTTCCTGAAGGACACGCTGGCGGGCTGCCTACGTGGCATTTGGGGGCTGCACCATCGAGAGGCATAACACAGCTCATCAAAGCTTGGCATCTCCAGCTCTGCTTCCAGACTCTCTTCTCAGAGATCTTCCAGACTTGCTCAGGCCAGGCTGACGCGCGGCATCTCCCGCTGCTGCAGGAGGCTCATGCAAAGCACGAGCACCATCTGCTGCTGCGCTCACCGGGCTCTGCGAGCAGCGTGCTGGGCTGGGGAAGGGGCTGTCACTGCGGTCAGATTTCTCAACTCCTGCAGTGAATGCTGTTCAAGAGCTTATTAGAGTTTGCTAATAAGGAAAGCTCACGGAAGAATGGATTTTTCTATTCAGCACTTACAGCGTGTGCAAAACACAGTGTTTGCAGCAAGCCCTCCTAATCACACACTTTGCAATACCACGATAAAGACATTTTCCGGGGTATGATACTATGCGTTACGGGCTGCACAGCCCATTAAAAGTCCCATAAAACAAAACGCTGGCGTGCATTTTTCTGTGGAAGTAACTCGTTTGAAGAGCAAGCAGCAGCGCTGTCTGGGGCACTGATTTCGGCTTGGTATAAAAGAACTCGCATTAAAGCAGCACTTGAATTGGCCATCCCAGCCCAGCACTGAGAGGTGGCACTCCCTGCTCTCCCCCGGAGCCCTTCTCCCCAAATGGGGGACTCATTCCCCTCCCGGCCATCACAGCCCACGCCTGCATGGGCCACCCATTGTGGGACAGAGGGGAGCCGGGGGGGGGGCACTGCCGTTGGTGGCAGTGCTGCTATCCTGCTTCTGAGCGCTCTGTTCCACTTTGATTCTGTGGAATAAACAACCAAGGCACACATCAACTGACCTCATTTTCACTGGGAGACTTTTAAACCCCCCTCACCACCGCCAGATCAAGAAATGTATCGTTTTCAGTCACAGTTATTTAACACTGATTTGTTTTGATGCAGGCTGTCACGGAGAAGGTGGAGGCTCAGTCCCAAACTTGCAGGAACTCTTTTGTTTCATTTTCTGCCTTTTTCTTCGCTTCGCCCCCCTGCAGACAGCGGGTCTCAGCAGTTCAGAACGCAACGCTGAGCATTGCGTTTCCCTCCCAGCTCTATAAATCCCCCCAGCAGGTTTCACCCGCCATGCTCTCACAGCCCTGGGTTGCCCCTACACCCCCTGAGGGACCTGGGGGACCGCTGGGGTCCATCATGGGGACAGGGGCCATCCGCTCCGCAGAGCTGTGGCTCATACCTGCACGACGTGCAGCACTTCACGGGGCATTAATTTCTCTTTCCACGTGTTCTTAGAAAACAATTACCAGCAGGAGTGATGAATGCACCTCTAATAATACCCTCAGTCTCACCCACTTCTAGCTGTGAACTCCTTTATTACCAAAACAGCATTCGGGGAAAAAACAGAAGTGGTTTCATTCAGGGATGATGAACCAGACTGGAAGGCTCTGTCACCAGGTTTGCTCTGCAGGGATCCAGGGAGATGCTGAGACCCCTGAATGGCCACTCGTGCTTTGTGTGTGGCTGTGGCCCTGCTCTGCGTGTCACTGCCACGCACAGATGGCATCTGAGCCATCCAGCCATGGGGTTGCTTTCCTCTCCCGAAGTTGCTCCGTGCTCAAGCAGAGAGTAGTGTGGCACGTGATAGAGCTGAGACAAACCAGCATGTACTTTTAAATCCAATCTGCCTCAGTTATGCAGGGTTTTCACTGTACCCTTAAGAGAAGAGCGAAAAGCATCTGCCAGGTGTTATTTTTTCAGCTAAAGAATCGTTAACTGAGGACTTGGGAGCCACATCCCAGCCTCACCCATCCCTCCGGGTCTGTCAGACAGCCCTGGGCAGCTCAGCACTCCCAGTCCCAGCCAGCAGCCCAATGCCAGCATCCGTGCAGCAACGCAGCTGTCCTCCCAAGCTCCCACCAAGATGTGCACCCATCTCATTTTAACTGCCCCTTTGCTCTCGCCTTCGTTTCTCTTCTTCCTTCTCATCTTTGCTTCTAAATGGTTCGTGCTGCATGCAAGCTGCCCCTTGGCGTGCACTCACTGGATCAGCCTCGTACTGTCTCAAAGGACTCTTTCCTCCTCCCTTCCCAAAGTCTTTGAGAGACGTATAATACCCTCCAGAAAACATCTCATCACAGATGCGGCACCCAAGGACCTGTTTCTAACAGATTCACACTGCATGAGCATTGTCCCTGATAGAATTTTTCATGCATTAGATTGAAGGCAAGCGCTGATCAATGAGAGTTAAAATAACACTAAGCTACACAAATATATAGAGCTCTGGTTTGTAATTATTTGCAATACTTGACTATAAGCTGGAAAATAACATTTCTTATCTCATCAAATGCACACAACAAGCCCTGAGCTGGTGTTCCATGGGGCTCTGGGCCTCCCTAGGGAGAAGGCACAGTGCTGGGGACCAGAGAAAAGTCCCATTACTAACCTGGGATCACAGCACAAAGGGCGGCAGCAACGCTTTTAACGCGTCACCCCCAACCTTTAAGAGACACAGGTGCACAAAATAAATCTAGAACAGGTTTATACCGCCAGACTGTCAAATGCCAGCAAATAAATAGAGATTATTCTCAGCTTTGGTAAAGGGCACGGAGTGAGGCACGGCGCGACGTGAGCGGAGGTCCCTGCATGGGGTTGGGGGAGCACCAGCAAACAGAACAGGGACGGCACTGCTCACAGCTCTGCCCAAATCCACTGGTGGCCGAGCCTCACCCCAGCTGTTCTGCCTCCATCGAGGCTGATGGGGTAATTCTAAATCTATTATCTAAAATACACAGCACAGCACCTTTTATACGATCAGCAAGCTTTTTTTTTCCTCCCCTCCGTGGGTTTATTTTCTCTTTAGCCCGCTCAAGGCAATCAGATGGAGCTCTTCATCTTCCCAGGAAAGCTTCCAGTTCATCGGAACCCCTTTTTGTTTCCATTCCTTTTTCTTGTAATCAGTGTAAGTCACGGAGCGGATTCCATTTGGGACGGCGTTGTTTCCAGGCCCGTTTGGTGAGCAGTCAGATGCTGAGCACACGCAGCACAGGGCAGGGGGAAGGCTGCAGGTGAGCAGGGACCATGTGTGCCCACAGCCAGGAGCACCCGGAAAGGTAACAGTGCGGAAGGTAAATCTTTAATTAGAAGAAAGCACTGTGAGGTAGCAAGTTTAGAAAGACTGTTCCTAAACACTGCAGGCTCTGTTTCCCTGCCCTCCATCCTTGGTTGTTTTTTTTTGTTGGCTTTTTGTTTTAATTGGTATGGAATGAGGAAAGGTCTTTTTTTGGGGGGAGCTTTGCAGGAAGCCCAACTGGTGCTGTAAGCATCACTCTCACTGCTATCCAATGCGACTGTACCTCAAAAGGCTCCAAAAGAGCAAATAGAGCAGAAAGGGGCTCTCTGTTTTGCCAGTGATGCATTGCAAGCAGGGAGCACGCAGATCTGGAGCTGTAATAGCTCCTAATTATTTTGCAAGGGCAATTTAAATTAGTTCGACTCTTATTTATGGGTGTGACTTTTATTTCTCTGTATTGCAGCTGCTCCTGAATGCCTGAACACAGGATCAATACCGCCTTGCACCGAGCAGACCCACACACACTGCTGCTCCCCGTGAGCACTTGTTCTGCAGCCAGGACACTTTGCTTGAGCCCTGCCAGCAGGGCAGCAAAGAAGCAGACCCAACAAGGAGGAGTTTGCTCCCTGGCTGCTTGCCTGCGCAGCTCCTGCTGCCACCCAGGCTCCTGCTTGGAAATAGAAACTGGGGCCTTTTGCATGGATGGGAGCCATTAGGAGAGCAAAAGGACATGGGGGCTGCTGGGTGTGTTGGCGCCATGGGACAAGGAGGAGCTGGAGGACTTGTCAAGATAACTGCACTGTTATGCTCACCTTGAAAAACTGTATATGTTGCAAAGCCCTTCTTTCCCACGTAGACACCTTTTCCTGTTCCAATAACCCCGTCCAGTAGGTGAAGCAAGCCAAGCTGCAGCTTCCCAGTGCTCCCCATCAGCACCACAGTGGGTACACGCGCTGTTCTGCAAACTGCATCCAGTGCTTTGAGGAGCTCAGGCATTTGAATCGCTTTCTGCAGCCACAAATGGGTGAGTTTAGTAAAACAAATTACTGCTGTCTTCACGTGGCACACAGTGCTGCTCAGCAGAGGCTGAGGAAACCGTAAGTGATGGCTTTGGGATAAAAGCCTGAAACCCAGCCTGACATTATGGTCAGATACCCACATACACATAGTGTGTCGGTCCAGATCAGCACTGGGAGGACTCCAGGAGGATCAGGGCTGAACTTGACTTTGCAGCAGCCCCTCTATCCAAGGCCTTTACTTCTCCTGAGCACTTATAAACACACACAGTGCTACACAGAACCCAGGCAAGACCAATGGGCACACACAGTAGGGTGGAAGCAGCACAGCACAAGTCGTGCAAATGCGCCCATGCTGCTGCTGGTTCTGCCCGCAGGCAGCCAACAAGCCTGAGTGCCAGGCAGGACACAGCCTGGAAGAACAGAGGGAATGGGGGTTAAGGCAGTGGTAACCTTCATAGAAAGAAGAAATTAAAGTGCTGTGGCATTGCTCTGGTGTACCTACAGGTAACCAATCTGCAGAGTATTTACAAACCCAGACACTCAGATTATTAACCCTGCTCTGCCCCAGCGCTCATCTGCAAGAACCAAGCTGTTCTTTTGAAACCCTGGGGCAGATGCATCAAACGAGGGAGGTGAAAGCAGTGCTTTGGACTGATCTGACTTTGACAGATGAAAACAAGAGCAGGCCCAGCCAGGCCAAAGCACAGAAGTCAGATGGGCAGCCCAGAGAGCATCAGGTCCAGAAAGGTTCCTGCCGGCCATTCCACAGCCCCATCCTCCTCTGCAGCCTCAAATCCTGCAATAATGCCCTGTTTTGGTACAGGCAGATATGTGAGGTCCAAGCAAGCGTGGTTCGGTAGCACTGATGGTCTTCATGCTCTCATTCCATGGCCTCAAAGGACAGCCAATCCAGCACACACACCTCGGAGATGAACAACTTGTTAAGAGACAAGCGAGTTAGACTGACACTATAACTTCACATGTCGAAATCTTTCAGAAGCCCATGTTCCTGGAGAGGGAGAATGGAGCTGCCAGAGGCTCTTTTGCACTGTAGCACAGGTCTGCATTTCCATTCCAGTTCTTCCCCAGAAAACTTTCTCTGAATTCATAAGCAGCTGCAGCAAGGAGCCGCTCACAGGGATGTGTGGCCGAGCCTCAGGTCTGAGGATGCAAACTTCACACAGGCTCTCTCCTTTCCCATTTAATTGCAGGGCACACACAGCAGAGGCCACTCGCTGTCAAGATGAAAAACCTTTTAGCAAATCCTTCTCAGCGTTGCTGCTAAAGCACCTCGGGCACGTTGGGCTGTGGCTATTTCAGGAGGAGCTGCTGCTGCTGCTGAAGTTCTTGGGCATAAAGCAGGGCTACTGAAAAGGAAGAAGGTCTGCCAGGAAATGCTTCTGAAACCATCACCTTTGTTTCCAAACCCTGTGAGATATCCTTACTTGCCCATAAAAGCAGCACGCAGAGGAGCTCAGCTGAGAATTTGCTGATTTACAGAGATTGCTTTGCAGCTCCAAGTAAGTTGTAAGGGACAGACAAAGAGAAAAAGCCTTGCTTTGTGACTTCCGTCTGCAGGGAGGAGGATGTGTGGGTGCGGGAAGTTATGGTCCCATTAACCAATCTGCCAAAACCACCTCTATTATAGATACTTCTTAACCTCTCACCTACTCAACGCGCAGAACTGCTGGAGCGTGACTGATCGGAGCTCTTATCTCACCAGCCTGTCTTCACAATAGGCAACCTTGACATCCTACAAGCAATGTTTAAATCTGTTTAGAGTCAAGATTGGTTATTGTTTCTTTTTATTTGTAGGTTATCCGTTTAAAAGAAAACAACTGTGAATTTGCTGTGTACTCCAGCAAAGAAAGCTGTCTATTCCCAAGGCTAGATTTCTGAGAAGTTCACTCCAGCTACCCCAGAACCATGTTTCCAATAAGAAACGGACACTTCAAAGCTTGAGATAGAGCCATTGTTAGAGGTACAGCCCGGCAGCACGCACTGCTGGGGGGATTTAATCCCATCCACCTCCTGAGGGAATCGTTCCATCCATCCCAACAGCATATTAAGAATTCTGCACTGTACGCCCGTTTGCACCCCACCTGAAGGTGGTCGGTATTATTCTCCCATTTATTAAGGAATGTCTAAAGGCAGACCTGAAGACAGAAGCCATGCACAAAGCCTCAGCATCTCCTTGTACTGCAGAGAAGAGTTGGTGTCCATTGCTGCCTAAAAGCAACATCAAACTTTTACAAGGAAGTATGATAGAACCTCTACTAGATAAACACCAATACAAGCAAACCAGAAACGTGCAAACTGCAAATAAAAAGCACTGTGTACAAGCTATTTGTGTCTCTTTCCAGAAAATGGGAAGAAACAAATGGATTCACATTCTGCTTCGTTCCAACACAGCCATTCCCCCACCCCCTACAAATCATCTGCCAGCCTCACTTATCACAGAGCGCTTTAGCCTGCTGCTTGCTCCTAGCAGAGCTGGGATGTTTGGGACTTGCACTGTAAAGTATTAATGTTGCTCTCAGATATGCTGATTGGGCTGCAAAGGGAAGTATGCTGGTGAAGGCTAACTGTGCTCTGCTCTGAATTTAAAGACAGGAATCACATGCCTAGGGGGACGCACCGGCATAGGAGCTGCAGGCAGACCTTTGAGGTCTTCCACCAAACATGCTGGGCACATTTTTCCACTTGGCCTTGAAAGAGTCGGGTTTGTTCCAAGGCACCCAAGTGAAGCTAAGTTGTTGATCTGCATCCCAAGCAGACCTGCCTGATCAAGGCTGCGGAAGAAAAATGGCTGTATTAGAGCCCGTCAACACACAACCCTGACCCCATGCAGAAGACACTGCTTCGCTGTCCGCGATAAAGAACCTCTGTGCAACGACAGCTTCAACCCCAGCAGTGAGATAAATAGCAGAGCCTGGCTGGGTGCACATCGCCACAAGGACCTGCAGGATCCATCCACAGTGCAACCAGGAGCTACATCTCAGAATAACTGAGGCTGTGTAAGCTAGGAACAACGCTGATAAGGGAAAATGTGTCCACAAATCCCCGGGAAATGCAGTTGCTCAGAGCCGTGCAGAGCACAAGCTTCCCTTCCCGGAACAGGTGCCCTTCTCTTCATCTCCCTAAATTCCCCTCCTGAGCAGCTTTCCTACAGTCAAATGAAAAAAAATACATCCATTTCTGCTGTGCTTCTGATTCCTCAGGAAGGGGATAGTAAGTAAGCACAAGCCTAGAATACAGAGAAGTACAACTACAGTCTAAGCGTGGTCTTGCTTCTGCTCACCGCCACCATGGGTGAGGCAAGGCAAGATCTGTACTATTGCTGGGCATGGCTGGTGCCTGAGGCAGCGGGGCAGGTTGGAGCTGTGGCTGTGGTCTTAGCTCAGCAGCAACAGACCAAAATACAGCCCAGATCACCCTCTGTGCACATCCACAAAGCGGAGAGGCAGGGAAGTTCTGCTCAGCCTCAGGAGCATCCAGCAAACAAACTGCGCGACGTGCTTCTACTGAACCCAAACTCATCTCAAAAGCAGGTCACAGAGACGGCCACGTGCTCCGTCCTACACAGGAGGAATTGTGCAGCCAGGTACATCAGCGAGGCCAGACACAGACAGCTGCTGCTATCACCTCTTTTCTCCAAAGCAGACTGACATGCAGCAGCTCTAGGCCAGACAGTCCTGGTAGCCGCGTTAGCATGGCACGCAGCCCAAGGCAACATGCCAAGCCTCTCCATTTAGTCATACATTGTTTATGCGTGCATTTATAATCTTGCTATCATAACTCTCTCCCCTATTAAAAGATCTCAAACAGATGCAACAATAAACTGAAATTCGAGACAAACAGATTGTGAGGCACAGCAGAAAATAGCACCGGTGAATCACAAATACAGAAATGAAATAAATGAATCACTCCTAAATAGTCTAATTAATAAAGGTTAATTTATTTATCATCCTGGCTAGCCCGATATCTCAGAACCCATCCAAATCAATGCAGAAGGAACAAAACACACAAAGGGCAGCAGTAATTGGAAAACCTCGGGAGGTACATTTTCCAGAAGCTTCTTCTACTCTATATAAAGCATCCCAGGTTCATTGGTGCATCAATGAGGCCAAGGTGCACAGAGATGCTCACTCACATCCTGATTGGCATCAGTGTAATTAAAAAGATGCTCACAGATTAACTTGGAGTTAAGGACCGGTCTTTCTTCTTCCCTTTACCATAGGGCAGAGCTGCCCACAGCCCAGCCACAACGGCACACCTCCATCAACCAATGCAGCAATGCAAATCCTTACTTAGCTTTTCTTTATGCTGTTGAAGTATTAAGCGTCGTGCTTCCTGTTGTGTAATTAAGGAATAATTGTGTTAGGCAAACCCAACGTTTCCACAAAGCACTCTTTGATGCAGGGGCTCCGTTAAGCTGTTCTCACTCATTTTGACACCTATGAGTTCTGAGACTGATTTCTAATGCATTTATGCCGAGGAAAAAATTACTAGGAAGGTCTACAAAGACCACCCCGCGATGCTGATTTCTGGGTTTCTTAGGGATGTCCTGGGACCAACATTCTGATGCCCCTTGGAGCTGAACGCACTGTCCTACCGCCAGCTTCTGCAGGAGATGCTCACAGCAGGACTGCAGCCGTAACGTTGCCATGTTTTGAAGGAGCCTCCTGGACTGCTAAGTCCTGTGCCCTCCAGGTGACTGTTCCATTTCCGAAAGCACCAACGGCTGTCCTTCAACAACCAACCTGGGAGATGCCAGGAGAGTAGGTGAGCATCCAATTTCAGATGAACAAGGGTATTTTTCATTACTTCTCCTTGACAGCTCCACAGCCGTGAAGGAATTCTGCCCTCTTTCAGAAGACTGAATGCTGAAGACCATTTTATTCTAACCAAAGGGCAGGTTCTGGAACTGAACGCAGCTTCCCACTCTGTCTGAGCAGACCTGGAAGCTTCAATGTGTCACTGGCAACAACAGCGGAGCAATTCTGGGAGGTTTTAAAGGTCACGGCTTAGCTCAACTGTAATTGACTTTCAAGCATTGATCCAGTATTATTAGTGCTTGTTTAAAAATCAAAGCTTATTTGATTTTAAGATATTTTGCTACTCGCTTTGGCTGCACTAAGTTTTATCATTCCACCAAAACAAAAAGCTTTTGAGAAGCTTTTCTGTCAGTAACGCGGCTTTTCCCCATTCCTCATGCTCAGCTGTTCCATACCCACATGCTGTGGAGACTTTGCTTCACTCTGGAGCAGCTTCTCCATTAGCACGAGTGCTTCTCATTGGTATGTTCCAGCTCTGCGTGGGGACAGCCGTGACAACCCCAGGCCCAGCAGCCTCTCCAGAAGTAGCTGCATGGTGACAACGTGAACCGTGCAGACGTTATTCCTGGCCATGGCATGTATTGAGATGCAGAGCAGCCAGAAACTGCACCAAGACAGCATCACGTGGTGATCACAGTCCTCCTTCCTGATAAAAGCCAGCTGATGGCCCCAAACCCTCCAGTTCTCATTGCTGGCCTGAGGACAACTCCTGCATCATCTCCCCCATGCTGCAGGCTGTGAGGAGCAGACCCAATTTCCACATTAGCACCCCCAGCACCCATTTACAGCCATAGAGAGACCCGTCAGGTGCAGAAAGCACAGCAGGAGCTGTACGTTCAAAGGCAGAGAATGACATCAATGAATTCAGACAGAGCCTGTCTGCTTGCAGGGGAGCACAGTGGAGAGCAATGAAGCTTCTGACACTGCCTCTAATTGCAGCCTTTGCCCCTGGGAGCTTCAGTCTTTATTAATGCAATTATGATGTAGCCAAAGGCAGAGGATGCTTCCGCTGACCTTGGTAGGGAAATGGAGGCCGCCTTTAGTCACCATGGGGAAATTGCTTCCTCCCCTGGCTAACGGCACATAACCCAGCGCATTCCTGTTCCTGCAGACGCACTGTCTTGTCCTTTGACCACCAGTATGCAGACTGCTGCTCAAGCCACCTCCCACACAAATCAGAGGCAAAAACCCAACAATTCTCAAGTCAGTCTTTTGTTAAAGGAAAAAAATAAAGGTAGAACTTGTACTCGAAGCACACTCTTGCATCTTGATTTACAAAAAGCATGAATAACAGCTCTCAGAGGGTCCTGATTACAACCATTTTCTGAGCTCCGATTTAATTGTAATTTGATGCTTCAGCTCAATTAGCCTAAAGGCAGTCAGAGAGCTGCTCTTGAAAGAAATGTTTCCATAAATTGAAACTCCAGCAGCAAGATATTGCCATTAACAATAACAACAGGGTATGCAGAACCCTTTCTTAATCATTCAGATAAAGAGATCTTTGAAAACACTGTACAGGTTTATAACCAAGGCAAGTTCTAGCTTCAGAGTATTACCTTGGCCGGAAGAGCTTTTCTTAACGTTACCATGTATGCTTTGTGAATGAATCTGAAAGGGGATTACCAGCTGCACTTGGATTTTAAGGTACCAAAAATCTCTTCTGCCTTGGGCATGATTCCCATCCCTTTCTACCTGGTAGCTGTAGAACTGCACTGACAGCGCTAAGCCCTGAGTTACCCCATGAAGTAAGAGACCAACCTGAGATTGGGCTTCTCTACTTGACCACTCAAGGCAGGTAGAGAGGGAGCAACTATTACTTTACAAGACAGATCTGGTGCAACCAGGCACCTCAGCCAAGGCTATTCAAGCAGTCAGGGACATCCCTGTGGCACAGAACCCACCTTTCCTGGTGCTGGCAGTGCCCCCAGGACAGGCTGTGTGCCAACCCAAGCCTTTGGCTGGGTTTTGCTTGTCTTCAACACCTCCCATCCCATGAATGGAGGAGGGGTAAGTCAAGGAGACCTGCAAAAAGGCAAACGCTGACAAGGTCTTTCTGCAAAGGAGAGGACTGAGACTTAAGGAGAAGAAATAGGGCAGATTGGGGTGGGTTCCTTACACTTACCTCCCAAGGACTCTTTTCCTTGGTGCCAAAATAGCTGTGTGACAGGGCTCTGGGGATCAGCACACCACTAGCTGAAGGCACAGGGAACCAGTGAATCTCCCACAGCATGAGCAAGTAACATGACAGACACTTCAGTGACTTATCTTCAAGAAGTCTAAGGGCTGGAGTTTTAAAAGAGTACATAAGTCAAGAAGTAAAGGTTGCTGTAGACCTCAGTATCTTAAAATCGTACTTTAGAGGCTCATCCAAGTTGCACAGAAACTGACACAAGCCTCCTTTCAGCTGCTGACCACTGGGCTGCTCCCTCAGTACAGTCAGACACCCATTAATGAGTGAAGGAGGATTTGTATGCATTTGTCCTGGTGTTGCTCACAGCTCATGATAGCTTTCCATTCTGTGTGATGCTGCAGCTTAGTCTCCAGCTTTTAAGCATGAAAAACAGCGCTAGCACAGCTGTTACTTTATGGCTATCTGCTCAGTCCCTAATACCACCCAGCACACTCTAGTACTGAATAGTGAGGAAACTCAAATTTTACTATGCGATAGCACAACGTTCTTGGCCTTTCCCCTTACACAAAGTATTCTCCTTATAAATGTAAGGAGATGCAAAAGGAAGATCCAGGTCAGGCCCGGGTTCTAAAACTCAACCCAAAGTTTGGGGAAAGCCCCATGGAAGGGTCTTCCTTGGCTCTAGGAAGGAGTGCTTCCCCTTGCAGAAGTCCCACTTAACTGCAAAGCAAATCCCAAGCTGAGGGACGCTATGTCTCACTTTATCACCGCATCACACAGAAGCGTGGCCTTCTGTCCTGAAGAATTAACCACTTCAGAAACCAGCACGAGTTTCCACACACAGCAAGACTTGACTTCTGTGGAATGCAACATGAAAGTCCTTATCAAATTCAGTTTCGTTTTTGATATCTTCCTCAAGTTCCAAACTGAAAGCAAGAAGTGTTGAGCTGAGTCAGTCCAGACATTGCTTTTTCAGACTGTTTTGGATCTTAAACTTTCTGACATAGCTTCAGCCAAGGCCATCTGCTTCACCTCATGTGCAAATTTAGTAATAACTGCTATATCCCACATTATTCATGAAAATACTAATTGTAAACCCAAGATACGCACTTGCAGGAACCCACTTTACAAAGCCCTCTGCTTTGACAAGAAACAACTTCCTATTGTGGTTTTCCAACCAGATGACAACCACCAAGTGGTAATTTCTTCTAATACATTTTCTTTATGAAAATACAAGTGAAGGGGAAAAAAATGTTTAATTAAAACCCGGTTACATCATATCCACTGTTTCTCTTTGCACCATAACAGTGGATGATGCTGCTGGTTTAAGAGTGGCTCAGACACAGTGCTGCTGACCTCATTTTGTGCCAGCTTTCCAGGAAAACACTGGAACAAATTAAACTCGCTGCTCTGCACCCTTTTGGAGCCTCCTTACCCCCACTTTAAGGAATTACTTTTGGTCTTCACCAGGAGACATCCTGCAGCATCTGATGCACAGACTCAGATGTGAACGATCCAAATCGTTTATTACAAGTTCTCACATCACTTACATACATTCACAAGTTTCCTTTCTTAGCTTTCCCATCCACCTTTACATGACAACAGGGTATTCTACAAGCACTCCCTAACCGTGCATGCAGGCGCTCATCCAATCACAGCCACCAGCCGTTCCTTTTCCTTTTTCTCTTCTTCCAGAGGTGGCCTTGGTTCTCATGCTGTTTATCTTGCTTCACAGCTGCTGCTCTAAATAGCTTTCCTTGTATTACCCCGATTCCTCCCTTTTTGTTTATTAGCAATCTATTACCATACTATAAAATAATAATGCTAATTATACTAATAACAATCATTGTAACTCAATCAAGGCCTCGATTGACAATACTCTAAATGTAAGAAAAGAGACAAGCAAACATGCATAACAACAAGAAATACTGTTAAACCCATTAAAAAGAACAAACATGTTTGGCCTGCAGCCCAAGTTTCTGCAACCTGGAAAAGAATCCCTGAGGGTCCCATTCTGTATTAATCCATAACTGGTTAGAAAAAGTCTTCAACTTCCGTCTACTCTGATATATTGATTTTGAATGATCACTAAAAGTTGTACAACAAATGCCTTTCGAGTGCTCACAACCATGCCTTTGGGCTAATAGAAAATTAATGGTCATACAACTTTATGAAGTTGCATGTCAGACAGAATCAATATTAGGGGGCAAGTGTGCTGGCGTATCACTAGGGGCATTACTTGTCTTAGCTAGCTAACATCCTAACTTGCTGAACGTGGCTAAAGCTTGAGCAGTACTGTTTCAAGATATGCATGGATCTGAGAGACAGGATGTCACAGGAGCAGAGAGGCAAGCAAACTATGCCTTCAGAGCAGCACAGAGGGTTATGAGTCTTAGTCAACATACACACACAGGCATCCAATTTAGAAAAGGCTAATTGATAGGCTAATAGCATCATAACCATACGTTACTAGTACACTAGAAGAGCTATTCCCATAGATTCCACCACTGGTAACATCAAATCCTGTTCAATTCACATTTGATCTACTACTAACATAGAAGAAGCACACAGCAACCTAGGTAATGTCTAATAATTCTAATTCCTGAGACTGAATTGGTAACACAGGGAAATGACCCACTTTATCATACCATTACTGACATTATTATAATACCATCCAGTGTGTAATGCGGCTGTTTTTCATCACTCATTATGGCACCTATAAGTTATTTACAAAACAACAAATTACAAAACAATACCAATAAGAAACACAATCCCAGTCATGATAAGGGCTGGATGGTATTTTCTGCCTTGAGATGAGGCCAAACATATGGTGCTGGAACCCACGTAGGGCCAGTCCTTGAGCTGTGCAAACAAGGCAGGGCTGTTAACTTCCTTAAGAAGAGATCCTTCCACCTGCTGAATCCTTCTGTCCTGCAGAACAGTGCAGGACACACAACACAATCTCTCTGTAGTTCAGTCAGGTGGTGCTGCCGGACCAGGCTCACTCAATTGAATTTAATTGTCTCTCCCAGTGAGTTCTACATCCATGTCTGCAGCACAGAAACATCTGATAAACTGCAGGATCTGATGATTAAGATGAGATGCTGTTATTCAAATAAACTTGTTTCTGGTCATTACATCATGACCGAGTCTTCGGTACAGACTGGACAGCTTTGCTATGTCATGTTCTTGCAATGCTGGTACCAGGTTATCATCCACCGTGTGATCAACTACCAAGAAGCAGAGGTGTTCTTGATTTGCTCCACGCAGTGGGCACTGCTTGCAGCATCTGAGGCACAGACTCAGATGTGAACAATCCAAATCGTTTATTACAAGATCTCACATCACTTACATACACTCACAAGTTTCCTTTCTTAGCTTTCCCAGCCGCCCTTACAACTTCCCCATCCACCTTTACACAACAACAGGGTATTCTACAAGCACTCCCTAACCGTGCATGCAGGCGCTCATCCAATCACAGCCACCAGCCGTTCCTTCTGCTTTTTCTCTTCTTCCAGAGGTGGCCTTGGTTCTCATGCTGTTTATTTTGCTTCACAGCTGCTGCTCCGAACAGTTTTCCTTGTATTCCTACAACATCCCTCATTCTTAAGGTCTCAAAAATAGTACTGTGCAGCTCTGAGACTGCTCCAGCCTTTTCTCTACACACCTTACAGTGACGTTCTCTGCACCTAGCTGATTTCAGAACAGTCCACATTCTTTTTCTTGTATACTTCTGTGTTGGCTGCCAGGCAGTTTAATTGAAGCTGAAGGAAATTCATCATGAAACACTGCAACATGCCCCGCATTTCATCCACAGCCTTCCCTCCTCACTGAGGAGGGGACCAGCACTTCCCTGCCTTCCTCTTGCATTTGATACACCCATACTGCAGCTTTCTTTCATCCTGTGCTCTTCCTGGTTCTGTAATCATTCTGTGCCTTGGCCTTTTGGTTCTGTCCTGCCAGGCTCAGACACTGTCCTTTTGTATTCCTCCTCAGTAACATGACCCAGTTTCCACAGCCTCAGCTGTTCCACTTTGCAATTGTAGGGACCGAGGGCCGCTAATAAAGCCTGCTGGGTGCAGAGAAAGCAAGCCAGAGTGATCTGGGCCACAGCCACTGTCCAGCACACCCCATTTCTCTCCCACACCAACAGGAGAAGCTTTTGCCAACAGGAGACAATTTTCCCTGGGATGCAAGTAGTAATTACTTGCACTAATGTCTAAAAACTGGTGTGTGACTCAGCTGTGCCAGATGCTCAAGGAACCAAGCAAAGCAAACCTTTTCCTTAGAGGATGGGGGTGCCAGATGCAAAGTTAATGGGACAGCATCAAGGGAGTAAATCTTGAGCTTGCACTGGCTGAGGGCAGCATAAGGAGCACTGACTTCTTGCACAGACCTCACCCCCTGCAATCTGCTGCCCTCAGGGCAAGGTAGGAGGAAAGCAGTAGGATCAAGGAAACTGAGCTGCCCTATGGGCAATCATCCCACTGTATAACACGCTGCCTGGGTGTCGAGGTTTGTGGGAGAAAAGCATTAGAGATATTAGAGGAAGACAGTAAACGACCAGCATAAGGAATCTAGCACATAGTTTGTCATAGCTATGGGAGGCTGCAGAGATGGTCATCAAGGGCACAGGTAGTCATCAGGGAAGGAATACACTTGGAGAGCCATCAGAACCAAAGACAAGAGCTTTTCTGGCACTGCAGCACTGTGAGAGGGATGGACATGTAGGCAGAGATGGTCACAGCAAGTAGGCAGAAACAAGATTAGAGAAACATCTCAGCTGAGGCGAACAGGGCAGGACTGCATCGCTAAGGCCAAAGGCAAGGATGGGGCAGCAGCTGAGAGCCCATTCCCAAGTTTCTGGCATGGCTGAGCCCACCAAAAAAAGTCTTTGCGAGGGGAAGAAGAGATCTGTGGTACTTCTCCAGGTTTTCTGTTGGTCTGGAAGCACAGTTAATGATGAAATTTGGGTTGGCTTAAAGGCATCCATGAACAAGCCCACATCAAGCCTGCAGCCAGTTGGCCAAGCTCCAGACCTACTGCAGGTATCAAAGCCTTCCTGTGCTGTGCTTACCTGGTAGCACCAGAAGGAACCATCAGGCTCAGGTACACTACCAGGCATCAGCACTCAGCCTGCATAGGTGGATCAGAAGGGCTGAGGTTTTATTTTTTGCATTTCAGGCAGAAAGACTGCAAAATTCAGTAGTTTAAACATCAGGAGCCAGAGGGAAATCCAAGTCAAAAGCAGCAAAGGGATGCTGACCTGAATGATAACCATGGTATCAGAGGCAAATCAAGGAGGAAGACTGGGGAGGGGTCTGAGGGCTCATTCAGCAATGTTCAGCGTGAGCTGGTGAGATGCAGCACCTCTGGATGAGAGCAAGAGAGCCAGAGCTTTACATCTGGACAGGTCTGGGCAAACATATTACCAATGAGCCATCAGTACACAATCAGGAGCTGAACATTACTTTGCAGAAAGCTGTTTCCAGGTAAGGCCTGAGGAGAAGATGCCACTCAAGTTGGTGTCCTCACCACGACATGGCACTGCAGTATTACCCCAGAGGTCATACAGCTGCTGAGTTACCCCAAAGTGAGAATAATAACACTACATCGCTCCAAAAGCAAGGAGCAGGAGGTCTTAGAGCAGACAAGCAGGATTGCCACACTGCTGTTTATTAAAGGAAGATATGAGGATGGTTACACCTGAGCGACAAGGTTATATAAATAAGGAAAAAGAATACTTTGAAAAACACAACTATCATCTCTTACTGCTGTGGAAGCAGAGCTTCAAAGTCATTGTTTGGACACTAACAAAGAGCCCTGAAGGAAGAAAAACAAGCTGGGATTTGGGTTTTGGCTTGTTACTGCAATAGATTGTGTGATGCCTATTACCTGGCTGAGCTGTTCCTTGGGATAAAAACAAACAAGAAGCCAAATTTGTCTGAATAACCTAACTTCACCAATGCAACGAGGAAACCTCATTGCCTCCAGCAGCTCTCCTGGCACAGACACGAGCATCACTCAGAGCACAAAGCCCTGCACACATCAGGCTCCATGGATCCCACACCAGTGCTGGGAACGTGGGCAAAACCCATGGGAAGGCTTTAAGGAGTCAAGACAGTCAGAGTCGATGGGAAGGGTGCCATCAGCTGAGCAGCCTCCAGCTTATGCACTGAAGTCAAGGCAATCTCTATTTGTGGATGTCTCCCTGCACCCCTCAGCTCAGAGCATGTTTGAATAGCAAACAGACAGCAGTGGGAATTTTGCTCTGTAAATTATTAAGCCTCTCTCAGTCCAGTACTAACTGCTACAGGATCACTTTGAGGAAAGAGTCTTTCTCCGACTTCAGAGGACTCCAGATCAAACCCCAGTAATACTTTCATTTCTACACGGTGGGGGATCTGAAATTAAAAATAAAATAAAGCATAAGTTAACATTTAACACCTGGACCTTTTCCTATTGCCTAGAATATCTTTTTGCAGATAGCACAGCCCAGACATTTTCTTGACAAGCAAGGATTCTCATGGCAAACGTTTTGTTCATTCATTCACTTTCTTTGTAATACACCAAAGAAATCCTCCAAGAACCACCCACACGTTCCATGACACTGATCAAAAGCATCATTATTAATGAAGAACATCATCGGACAGGACATGTTCAGAAAGGCCTCTCTCCCTAACAAGACTCGGATCAGGAACACAGCATCAAAAAAAATGCCCCAAAAGAACTCTTCTGTGCAGAAAGCATCAAAAACAGAAAGGAAATCCACAGGAAGAGCTCCAGGGCAGAAAGATCACATCTTCTCTAGAGCCAACATGCTCTGCATGACCACATGCCCTGTGGTACAGAATTGCTATCACCTGTAATGGGCCATAAGCTTTGCAATGGGTTTGCAAGGACTCGGGACTGCAAGGAAACAGAGACATGGGATGCAGTGTCGATGCATAGAATGAAATGCAGACCTGAAACTGGGCAGAATCAGTTTCAGGGGTGACAAGGAACACAAAAGCAGTGCCTAATACATGCAGAGGGCACTGCATACATTGAATCCAGACATTCCGCTGTAGACCAATGCAGAAAGAGCGAAAGCCAGAAGAAGGGTTAAAGTGTGGGGGGAAAAAAAAAGATCAAGTGCACAACAGAGCAAACAAAAAAACCCAACGTGAACATCATATTCCTACCAGGAGACGGCTCAGGTGATAACAACTTGCTGTAACCTCTGCATTGCTACCAGAATGAAACTGCAGCCAGAGGAGCAGGGCAGAGGCAGCACAGCCCTCATAGGGATAGAGATAACATGCACATATTATGCCCTTCATACAAATGAACTTAAAGATGGTTGAACTCTTATGTGTACTAAGAGTACATTCTTGGGTTTTTCCTATGTATAAAGCATGCTCCTTCCCCACTAACAATGTTGAGCACAGCAACATAACTGCAGTGCATGCAGGCTCAGCACAAGTCATTAATGTACTATTTAATGGGATCTGACGGATACTTTCCCTCTGCCTGGATTTCCCTATGGAGGGGAATCTCTGCTGAAGCCAATGCTGCTCACTCGTTGCTTCCCTGCTCCCAAAGCCACAAGTTCTGTTGCACTCAGCACCGTAACGCCCTGCGGTGCAGTCCCCTATCCCACAGCACCACCTCGTGGGAAGCAGCCAGCAAAACCACCGGCTTGGAATAAACTCACTTCCAGGCATCCCACTGCTCTTCCCAAGGCTTTAAGTCCCTGCTAGGAACTGCCACAACACGCGGGACCAGCACTGCATCTTTCCAGTGCTCAGACCACCTCCTGTGTGCAACTACAGAGAAGCGACAGAGCCCAACCATAGCACAGCATCACCATGAGCTTATTTGTCCAGGATAAAGCAGGGCACCCTGCGCTGCATTGCTAAACCCACATTCTTTGACACACTGGGCAGGGTGAGGGCTCAGACAGGAGCTGGCATGCAGCAACTATTTAGCTCACCTATAAAGAGCCTTGTTGCAATTCTTCCCTCTTTGAGGCCATCTTAACCCTGCATGCTCAGCTCCTGGGACACGACCAGTGGTAAGCAGAGCCCAAGTGAGCCCCCATGGCTTGAAAGACATGCCCAACAGCTGGCAAAGCACCGAATATCCCTGAAAAGTACCCCTCAGACCAAGCAGTTCCATAAAATCTTTCTTTGGACAGCCCATACAGGGGACCCACAGCCACACATCATCAGGATATTT
>PPHD01010475.1:0-19604 GCA_002909625.1 Bambusicola thoracicus
TCACCAGTGAGAAGAGACCTACCCCACTCTCTGTAAACACCTTTCAGGTACTGGAAGGGCATAATAAGGTCTCCCCTCAGTCTCCTCTTCCCCAGACTAAACAGCCCCAGCTCCTTCAGCCTCTCCTCATAGGGCTGATTTTCCAAGCCCTTCACTAAATATGAGGATGTCCATCCCAAACACATACTTGCTCAGATACTGACTTAGAATCTGTGAGATTTGATGCCATGATCCCACCTCTTCAGTAATGTCACTCAAGTCAAGCAATCAGAAGAGTGCCTCGCTTTCCTCAGTTCTACCTACTGTACTGTTTCCTACTGTAAAATATACTGAGTTGTACATACAACAAGTAGAGATTTTCTCAAAAGCTATGTATAAAATAGTTTCTATATATTGCTTCAAACTCCCAAAAGATAACTCAAAGTGTACAGTCTTCCTATGCAGGAAACTAGTAAGGAGCACGTAGTATATAAATAATGATCAGAATTAGGGAGCCTCTACGTGAAAGACTGTCATAAGCATAAGGGGTGGCTTGAACTGAATGACAGGAATGTACAATTATTTGTAGAAGTAAATGTAAAACATCTGTTTGACCTGTGTATTTAATCCTCCTGAGAGCAGCTTTGAAGGTACATCTCTCAGTGTCTACAAATTTCCTTTTTCCGGGTTGGTGACTAAAGATGAAAAGAAATCAAAATATACCTAAAACAGTCTCTCATGCTGATCAGGCTGTGGTGTTTCAGGCCTGTGCAGATCGTAAGACTTATTTATGGTTTATGTTGTCACCAGCGATCTCCAGTAAAAACTCTGTCCTTTTATCGTACATTTGGTTCTTGTTATATCCTAGGTAATTAGACAGCAGATCCAGGTATTGAACACACATTCCTTCACTAGCTATCTGAAATTAAAGGTAATCATAAAGACATTACAGAACACATTGAGATTTCCTTTATTACGACATTAATGTGAAATTATGCATCGCACCCCATTTGATTAGCATATGGTGCCTCAGAGCAAATCAGTTAACACTGATGCATCTATTAAAGTGTCCAAGCAATATTCTGCATCTCCTAAGTGATGCACAATAAATATTCTGCTGTGTAGCTGCCCTCACCCAGCCTCTTTTAGTCTGACACAGCTGTAAATCTCTTGTGATTAGCTGGGTGTGCTGCTGATGCAATGCTGTAGGGCCATCACAGGGGCTGGAGGACCCTTGTCAAAATGAGGGGACAAACTTGGGGACAAATTTAAAGCACACTGCATCTAGCTGAGCACATCTGGTTTTCAGAGCCAGATTCTAGTGAATTGTGTTGTGGGGTAGTGAAGGTTTTAGCTCCAAAACAGCCTGCTGTTAAATTGCCTGATTCTGCTCCACCCAAGTAAACACATGTGGATACTCCTGTCATGAAATTAACTGCTTAGCTTGATGCCTTCCTCCATGCCTAAGTGATCAAACTGGTTTCTAACCATTCCTCATACACTTTGTTGGGGAAAGCTGGCCACTACAGAAGGGCACATTGTGTTCTGACCCTCGTTGCAGCTAACTTCAGAATATGTGTAAGACTATACTCATTCATTTCATGGCTTGATAAATGCAAATGTCGCTAGTGGCTCAGTGGTCAGGTTTCCAGCTGAGATTTGGACTCACTTTATCTACTGCTCTTGGAGCAAAATTACTGCTGCCTAATTGTGTCCTACAGTTTTAATTATTCCTTTATTTACAATGTATGTCTTTGTTTTGAAGTCCAAAACTTCTATTGTCAATTCTGTGCAAAAAAAAAAATGGAAGTAGATATTCAAGAAATACTATATAAAATTGAAGTTTCATTTGAAAATGTATATTATTGTAGCAGTAAAATAAATAAGAAATCTAATCCTTCTTTGTAGAGTTCAGTGCATTTCAGAGTAGTTAAGAGACAGAATAAAGGCTGGATTTTCAGAAATTCATCCATAATTCTCAGCAATTCTGGTGTTCACATAACTTTGCTGTCTGTTGAAAACAAAAAATACGAATCTTAGGTCTGCTTTCAGAGCGGGAAAACTCCGTTGTAGGGTAAGACATGTGACATGCCAGAAAAAGTTGTAATAGCCTACACTAGGTGTTGAATACGGTCTTGTTTGCCCTAGGTAACAACTCGGCCTCTTTCTTTCTTGGGATTGTCTCCTACCGAACAAGTCCTCTTGCTTATACAGATATTCTGCCTGCAAGACTTCAACATCTCGTCACTTAGTCTAGATAGTAAAATAGGAACTAAGCACTTAAATGTTTTTCTTTTGCTCTCTTGGGCAGGCGCTTTGGGAACCTAAAGAACCACTTATAAGTGTGGCACACCCTATTTCTTTGAAACAGTAAAGCAAAATTTCTGATGTGCTATTGAACTTCTGCAATTTCACTCTGAACTTTCATTACTTGATGCTTCTTTTGCTGTGACAATTTGGGGGAAAGTTGCCTGAGGTCAGCTGTCTTAGGAGTAAGCAAAGCTATTCACTGGCTGATCTATAGGGAGAAATCGTCCTGGTAAGAGTGTTAGTCATCAGTGATTACTGGGCTTTGTTGTTCTGCAGTGACAACTGTCTGTCTGCCTCAATCAACCTGTGTATGTTGTTGCGTTTGTGTGTGTGTGTGTGTGTGTGAGAGAGTGTGTGTAGATTTGTGTATTTTGTGCATTTTCATGTATGTTTCTATGTATGACTTTGTTGTTGTTGTTATGTTTGTTTCTTGTAATAATAACCATTCCTGCTGATGTGAATATTTATTTTTTTAATGAATCCCCTTCTGACAAGCAGACAGAATTGTGTGGGAAAAGTTTGGTAAACTCTTAGTTCTGTGTGTACTAGAGCTACCAATGAATATAGAGGCCACAGCTAGATGGGAAGAAAGAAGAGGCTGAGTGGAGAGTAGAGGAAAAGGTAGGCGCTTCATTTTGATGAGAAAGATCTGAATTTTTTCTTATGTCCCTACTGTTCCATCTTCCAGTGGTCCCTTTCATCTGTAAAGCTCCAAGTTGTGCCTCTTGCCCACTCCCTGCTCTGCAGACATGTACCAACACGTTGAGAGAAGGAACAGGCTCACTGCCTGGCATGTGCTGAACATGCATTTGTCCAAATCACACATATTCAGACACACGTATAGGAAGCACATTCTTAGTTTTATCAAGCTCTTTGTTGCTTCACAACCTAAAGGTTGTGTGTATGTGGCTCGAAGAAAGACGGAGAAAAGAAAATACCCTTTTTGTATAGAAAGCTGTAAACTGCAAAGAATTTATTCAAGAGACAAGAGCTGGTCCCAAGAGCTATTCCAGTTGTTTTTAGAGCTCACTCTATCTTTTTATTTGTGTGGAAACACTCTAATATTTGTTCTTTCTTTTTTACTTTTAAATATAAAGTAAGGGGAACTGCAGACAGTTTGAACTCTTCTCTTCCATTCTCCCTGACTGAAAGTGTTGCAGAAAGATGGGGTAAAATTTAGAGGCAGAAGCCATGGTTTTGATAAACAAGCTTCAAGAATTGCTGCTAGAGGAATGCAGTTACAGCTGAGATTTTCACAGCTAGTAGAATCTCAGCTCAGATGTTTTCACTTTGTCTGATACGAAATTCATCAAAATGGGGTGAGATCTTCATTTGCAAACAAGGGGAAAAGAATTAAAAAATAAATAAATAAATAAAAGGAAGAAGATGTGATGAGTCATTTCCATGCCCCACACACTCTCCTGTAGCATCTTTGACCTGAGACAAGATCTCAGTCATCACCTTCACCCCACCCTCAGTGCTGGTACCAGAGTCCAAGTCCCTTCGGAGAGCTGTATTTAATTCATCAGACTCTTTACCTCCTGTACTCCTATTGCAAGCCTCTTTGAAGAGCCTATTGCTCTGTGGGTCACCAGCCTTCAAGTCTAAAACTGTTTGCAGCTCATTTGTAACTACTGTTCTTTTTCTAACGGTGTGGTGCGCAACCAGCCCAGTGAGTAGCAGCAGCCTCCTGATTTATCCAGAGGTTTCACTGCTATCAGGCTTGTGAAATGTACACTCTAATGGTGGGAATAATGCTCTAATATGTCTGTAGTCAAGATTTTAGGCACGGAGTGGTTTGTTATATGGGATGCAAAGTTGGACGTGGGATTCCATGTTCTGGCACTGATTTCTCTGAAAAAGAGCAATTTATTTGTGTGGAATCTCTGAATCATAGTGCTTACCTGCTTTGAGGTTTAATCAAGGAAGCTGTAAGAGTGCCAGGTATTGTATAAAAGCAAGAGGCAATTATTAAAAGTGGGCTTTGACTTTTTAAAGATAGGGTAACAGATGCTGGGTAATAAATTCCATTAACGATGATAAGGAAATGTTCTTATTTTTGAAGTTTAGCACTATTGTGTTTTTTTTTTTCCTTTTGGTTGATGTTTGATAGTTATTCTGGTTTTGCTGTTTGTCTTCTAAAAGGGCTGGAAACAGCTAGATGACAAAATAAGTTATTTTTCTTCCTAGGGTGTTCCACCACTTTCAGGTATGAGTTTATATTTTGCAATCAAAGCATCCTGCTTTGACATGGCTTTTAGCAAGATGTTCGGCTTTCAGATTTAAAATAATTTTGAGTCATTAAATTTCTTAAGCAAGTATATGGTTGTAATTTTTGGTGACAATTTTTCATTTCTACATTTATGTAAGCAATTTCACTGACCTAATGTATTTGTCATTATATGTATGTGTATGTTTCTCCTAGCTTGGAAATTAATGGCTTAATAGATTCTGATTTTTCTCTCACAATTTGGAATGGAAAAACATATGAAGTGTCCTATTTGTCTATGATGGGAAATCTGCTTCCTGTCCACTTACATCAACAGCTCTGAACAGTGCTGCAAATCCGGCCTGAACTTGATTGCTGTCAGAAGTGTTTCTGCAGTTAAGAAGCTGCAGTGTAGCACTTGGTTCCACATGAGGAGAATCAAATGTGCTTTAGGATTTACTTTGCTTTGCTGTTGAATGTGCCTTAATTCTGCAAGTTCAAAATGAGACATTCAAAGTTAGCTGCTGCATCTTACTCACCTACTGGTTTTTGTGGGAGGAAATCTTTCTTGCAACAAGCAAAGGCAGAGAAAATAAAGATCTAACTTTTGATTGTTATTTTATTTGGTTTTCAGAAAAGTAGAACACTGAACTCCTGCTTGAGCAGGATGAACCAGAAGTATCCATGATATTTCAGCCTCTGCCTCAGTTTCCCTTCTCTACAATATTATAAGAGTTTGTAGGATTGCATTCATGACATTCTTGAAAGAAAAAAAATACCAAAGAGAAATGTTTTTCTTCATATTGAGTTACCAAAGATCCAGTAAAACAGAGGCTTTAGGAGTATCATTTTCTACAAAACAGATGTTGCTGTTTCTTAAACTGTGATGAATGTATGTGCAGCTGGTGTATTTGTGTAGTCCTGGGCTTGCTGGAGATGCTGACCCACCCAGATGTGGGCACATCTATCAGGCAGCGTCCTGTGCTTGATTCCCTGACTCATATTGTAAAGAGAGAAAGAGCCCAGCCTCGTGCTCAGGATTTTATGATGGAGCGTAAATCAGGTCTGCCTGTACTTGACCAAGGTTGAAATCCACAGTGCTGCATGGTAATTAGATTTTTAAAAGATTTTTTTTTTTCCTCTGGTTTATTTATATAGCAGTAATTACCTCCAGCACACAGTTGGAGTGACTGCTTGTCTTTCATGACCATACTTTTACCCTTTCATTTGACTGTCCTGTGCTTCTGTGGCTAATATAGAGCTTCATTCATTATCCCGGAGCCCCTTCCCCTGCCAGCCCTTGCGCAGTGGCACAGCAGGGAGCACAAGGTTATTGTGTGGTAGTTTGAGTGGGAGTGGACATGAAGAGCTGAGCAAGAGATGCACCCCTCTGTACTGAGCCAGCAGGATTGTTCCCACACCTCTCTTGGAGCCACAGCCTACATGAGAGGAGCAGAGCTTCCCAGTGGCTTTGAGACCAGATTTCCTCTTCTCACCACAGTTTTCATCAGACAACGTCTGACTGCTTCTAGGGAATATTTAACATGGGTACAGAAATGCTCCTTAATAAACACCTCATTTTCCTCCACTCCTTTGTTTCTCTTTATCTATTCCCTCCACCCTTTCACATCTAATAGCTTCTGAACTTGTTGCTATGTTTGAAATAAACTTGACAGTGATTGGTTTAAGAGATATTTAGTTCCTACACATTTTTTCTTACTGAAAGGAAGGGCTTATCATTTATTTTCACACAGAAAAAGCAAGCCTCAGCTTAACCTTATTGTTTCAGACATATAGAACCTTTTTATATTATCCAAGTCCTAGAACTTTTGTTGCTGCTTTATCTTCAGTAGACATCAAGAAATCCAGTGATGAAATATTCAGTCATCAGAAACTACAGTTTTTTATTTCCAAACTTTCTTGGTTGTATCTTGAGGCTACAGGAAAGGCCCAACATTTTGTCCTTGCAAGGAGAGTCTGAGCTGCTCTGAGTGGGCAGAACCGTGCAAGAGGCCCTTAGTGTGCTTAGTAAGAGTGCTTAGTGGCCCAACAGGAAAGTAGCCAGGTGTGTGCCTAGCAGTTTGTGTACAGGTGGTCAGTGACCCTCTTTCAGATGAAACTGAAAGCAACAAACATTAGCTCATGATCTTTGACCCACTGTGTTTGGTGCTATAGAGACACTGAGTTCAGACATTCTGCTAAGGGACATGGGTTATCTGGGAAATATTGGTGGTCAGTGGATGGTTGGACTGGATGATCTTAGAGGTCTTTTCCAACCTTGGTGATACTATGGTTCTATGACAGAACTGGCTTGGTGTCTGAAGACAGTATTACATCACCCTTCAAATCACTCTTGTCTGTAGGTACCATTACCTGCACTGAAGGTGTTTGAGGGAATGTTCATCATATTTTTCCCTTCAGCTTTTGTTGAATTTCTTGTTTCAACTACAGATGCTTATATACCTTCATTTCATAATCTCTAAACATTTCAGATTTAGAGTTATATTTTCGCTACTGCACCTGAGCTGAAGTAAGAACGGGGACAATAGCTCTACTGATGGGGAACTGAGGCACACAGGCTAGAGGTGCAAGATTCACCTCCTTGAGATCTAACCCCATAAAAGCCAGAAAATTTTCTATTCTAAGTTAGTTATCTAGACTGCTTTTTAGTCTAATGAGGGAGATGCCTGGAGTGAAGTCCATCCCATCCAAAAGTGGGATGAAACCTCAGTTGAGATGGCTGTCCATCTCTGTTAACTTCTAAAAGCAGTTAAGTGACTGTCTCTGAGTAGAGCCTAACTTTTAACTGACTGTAGTTGGAGAAGGGGACTCCCATACCAGTCAGTTTGCCTGGGGTCGTACAAGAATCTTAAACTTGGATTTAAACTGAACGTACAATGACCTATTCATGGAGCAGCAGAAGTGTGGGATTTCTGGAAGATTTCTGAGAGGTGTCTTTGCAGAGGACACCAGAGGGCTTCAAGTAAAACATTAGAAATAGAGCATTTTTAATACCCAGGTGAGGAGGTTGGCCATGTGGGGGGGTAACATTGGCTACATCGAGGCAGTTCAGCCAGCCAAGTAAGTGCAACTCCCCCTACAGTATGAAGAAAAGTAGGTTTTAAAGCATCATCAGCCTCCCCAGAAGCAAACAAAGTTGGTGAGTCAGTAAACGATGGAGTTCATAAAGTGCCATTTACTTCCAGCTCTGTCTGAAGCAGTAAATTCAGATCAGACTCTCACTAGCTGTCTGGACATACAGGGGTCTTGATTTCTTTTTGAAAGCTGTGGGTAATAGTCACTTCTCTTTCCCAAGATGTCAAGAAAGCATTGGTATAACTGTCAGTGAGACAATGCACCTGTTGTCAGCAGCGGTTCTGCTTCTACCAGGCAATTGCACATGCTGTTGCTAACATTTCAACTCATTTTTAATTATCACAGTAACAGTGAGATTATTTTCTCTTTATATGGGGAGTGCCTCTTAGATTTCACCATTTACAAAGTTTTCTGTCAGGAACTTAAGTGAACAGAATCTGCCTGCAGATGTTACACAAGTCCTACCTTCTGGGAGAGACCACTGAGAAGGGAAAAAGATGATGGCATTTTACAACTGGGTGAGGAAAGCAAAGAAAGCGCTTCTGCAGTGTTGGTGCCAACATCTACACCTGTAATCCTCAAACCTGTTGCCCCACTGCTCAGTCTTGATCATGTTTGGTTTGTGAGCTCAGCTGCTTCAGAAGCATCATTGCAACAGTCTGCTGTGCCTTTCAGAGCCTGCAGCTCTTGCCTCTCTGCACTGAAGCTCAGAAAGAACTAGAACTGTGTCCCACTCTTTCTTGTTCTAACTTCCCTCTTTCACCAGTTTGCTGTGTACTCTACTCATGATGCTTCACATACACAGTGCAGTCAGGATTGATTTGGTAGCAACATGCTACTTCTAACCATGGTATTGTTGTGAGGTTATCTGAGGAGCAGATGCATGTCTCTAAGCACACCACAAAGTTGTGCCAATACTACTTCCCAATAGTGATAACGGGTTGTGCAGATTTTATTTTTTATTTTTGCTTTTCAAGGTGCTAAAAGTACGAGCAATTTGAGTTCCCACTTTTTCTTACCCTCTATAACATAGCGCTTCACATTACCATTCATCTGCAAAAAGCCATTTTTAACAACTGCAGGTCAGGAGTCTGTTTTTCCTTCCCAGCTTCAGCCCACAGGGATTTTCATGATAACATTTTGTTTCAGAGCTATGTGCTCTGTGGAGAAATGTGATTCAACAGCTGCCCTTTCTGAACTGCGTCCTTAAAGTAGCAGCAAACCTTTTATAAAGTTGGTGGTGAGAAAGGGTGGGCTTGTCTGTATGTGGATCGGTTTACGTTTGTATTTAGGTGTCACACACATTAACAAAGCTTTGCTCCATGTCCTCAGCCTGCTTCTGATCTCTAGCTGTATTCTGCAGAAAAAAAAGAAAAAAAGGAAAAAAATGCAAGCAGTGAGGGGATGCAATGACACTGTGGTATCTGTAGCTGCTGTACTGGTGTGTCAGTTTCTGGGAGTGACTAGGGGTGAAGTACATCCTGTTCTGCATGAAGTTGGAGGTCATTTCACCTTCCCACAATCCATAGGACTTCTGCCTGTTTCTACACCTGCACCCAACCTGTTCCCAGCCTTGACAAAGATCACTGGGTGCAAAGAGTCAGAGGATGGGTGGTAGATGTCTCCTAGATTTGCTGATGTGCTGTCCACGTTTTGTACCTGGGCTGTTTGGCCAATTTGCATTGTATCTTTGCTTTCACAGTCCGAATGTACACCATCCCTCTTCTGTTTTATTTTCTAGCCTCCTCCTTTTGATAGATTTTCCTTGTGTGTGTTTTTTAAAGCTAATTTATTTCCTGTGCAACCTTCATTTGTCCCCTAAGGAGGAGCTGGACCCTTTTCACCCACTGTCTCCACTTCCCCTCTTCATTTGGTGTGCTGAGTGTGTTTTAGAACTCTAATTATCGTTGCTGTCCTGAAATGACCCATGCACAAAAGCTGCTTTGCATTCCTGAAGGTTGGTAAGCAGCAGTGCCTGGTCCGCTCTCTGGAGCTGGGAGGAATCTCAGTGACGGATCGTATCTCAGTTCCTCACCTCCCTCCCTGCCCTCCGCCCACAGACCAGCGTCCCAGGAGCCCAAGCCAAGCTTCCTGCCTCTTTCCCGCCATACCTGATTGAGAACCTTGCTCAGTGGATTAAGACACAAAGGTCCTGAGTGAATTAAATTGCATGGTCTCAGATTTTTCTCTTGACAAGAGATTCCTGAGGACAAAATGCCTCTGTGGTGTTTTTTCTTATTATTATTATTATGTTTTTTATTTTTATTTTTAACACATAGTTCAGCACAAATGGGTCTTCTTGTTTGAACAAAGGAGACATGAGGATGATGGGAAATGGATTTGGGGCACCATCCTCTACCTTTCTTTCTCCACTCCTCACCAAATGAAAAGAAGCACCAGCAGTAGAACTGGTATGCATCAGTGTGGGAGGCAGATTTTTCGTGCATCTCCACCTGAATGCACAGAGGGGCCAAAGCTGTCCCAGCCCCACATGTGTATTCCTTCTCCCTCCTGTCACTTGCATTAAAGATGGATGATTTTCACATCATTCCTGCCCTGGCAATGTTAATCTGATGTGGCTTTCACAGCTTTAGTTGCAAATTCAATCGCTTGATGGATGGGTATGTTTACCCACCCCAAATCTCAACTTTCCTGCCTTCCCCGCCTCCTAGCTAGTGTCAGCCAAGTCAGCAAGATCTCTGTCTATAAAATATACCAAGCAAGCTGCAACTTTGCAATCTTAGTGAGATTTATGGGCAGGCTTAAATGATATTTTTTTTTTTTTTTTTCTTTTCGTTTTTGTCCTTACAGGCTTTTATAAACAAACATTTTCCATGAGTAGCTTTGTTTTCCTGAGGTCCATGTCAAGCCAGCTCTGCTGATGCAGAGACCTTGCCTGTCTTCCACGGCTGCTTTAATTATAATGAGAACTGCAAGAAACAGAGAGTTGAATTTCAGTTTCCCAGACGTGGACTAAAACTCTTGCAAAAAACTTCAAAGTCCCATATACTCTTTTCCCTGACAAAATGAGAGAGATCTGGAATACTGGAGAATATTGAGGCAGATGTGGGGAGACCAAGTGTGAGATGAAACACATGAAAATTGAACAAAGCAAGCAGACGGATCTTTACGCAGTTTTGTCCAGAATGGAAGGCTGGAGGGCTGAGCATTACTTCTTTTACCATTGGCCTCTTCCTGTGACTGTAGAAAATATGTCTGAGTGAAGAAGGCAGTACAATGTGTATTTTTGTTTGCTCGTGTGATCATTTGTGTACTACCCTGTGTGATCACAGGACATGAGAGGCAGAAGTTCAGTGCATGAGAATGTTGCCACACAGAGTAATTAGCCAATTTTCACCCCCTCTCAGTAGAGAATGAGTCATGTTGTCATGACCTGCCCTTTATTCCAACAACTGCAGTGACTTGCAAGCTTCTTTCCTATTCTGTCTAGCTATTAACCATAAACCATTTGATTTTCAGCACGTTCAGGGTACCCTTTATAATGTCTATTCCCCTCTTTGACTTTCCTTGAAAGGACAATGTCAAGATAAAAATCAAATATTTACTCTTGAGTATGCAGACAAATCCTTTCTGTGTTACTTATAATGCTTCATATTATGAAATTGGACATGATTTCAATCCTCTAATTGACCTGTCATCATTTACTTTACTATTTACTTTAGTTCTTGTGGTACTCCCTGATTGGGCAGTGAAACTTGGAAGAAGGATGGGAGAAAAGAGATTTTATTCTTAAGTTACGTGCTTTTAGTCCTTTCATGGCAGTAGAAACCTTTATATAAGGCAATGGCATTGGAAGGAACAACCTAACTCCATTGACTGCCTGCTGTGGATAAGCATGATGTGAAATCACCTTCCTAAAAATGTGATCTTGTTTCTCTGGTTTCCTATTAAGAAACTACAAAGTACAACTTGAAGGAATTTTTATTTTGGTACCCTCCTTTTAAACCTCATTGGTGAGGTTTTATATTTATCCTTGATGCAAACTGTCCTAAATACCTGTATAACTGATATTGTTTTGTTCTAAGGATGTGAGTTGCTGGACTTGTAAGCTTAATTAGCCATAACGTTAAAATGAATTAGAAGATGACCACTGACTTCAGTGCCGGAAGTAGTTCTAATCTGAATGATGCCAATCAGAATGGTAACTCATCATATGAGATAAAGTACCCCTCTGGTAGTATTGGCATCCAAAGTGGAAAGCCTCCATTTTCAAAACTGGTGGGTGATATAGTTCAAAGAATGATATGGAAACTTCTGCCTGTCTTCCTTCTGAATATCAAATTGTAGCAAACATACCAAAGTCCTTAGGGAAATCTTGGATTAGGTTTCACAAGTTTTCTGGGAGATTCAAGAACATTCATTTGACATGCTGCAAACTCTTCCTTTCTTCTTCAGCACAGGACACTGCAGCTTGCTATAACAGACACAAGTCTATATTTCCCTCTCTTGCACACATGACTGCCAACACTAAGGACTGACTGGTTCCTACCCTGAACTGACACAGTCTGATGTGGAAGACCGAGCATGCAACTACAGCTGCACCTCACCTGCATCAGGAAGAGATAAGCAGCTTACAGCTTGCTCCAGTAGATGATAGGAGAAATTCAGATAACTAATCCTTGCCAGGAGCTAGGTAGCTTGCATTCTTCCATCACTCTACATGTAAGGTTTAAACGTAGCTTAGAGGTGGATAGCAATATATTTTATTGAAAGTAGTTCTTGTTAAAAATGATTGGGTTTACGTTCTGTCTAATGACCATTGATAGGTAGGCTGTGTTTTGACATGAAACTAAGTAATAACTGCTATTTCAATTGCTTGTAAATGGATATTGTGAATATTTTAGCATGTTCCTTTTTCTTTCTAGTGTTGTTTTTCAAAGGTATTGACTGGCAGAATTTGACCATCACTGCTCACTGCAGTAAATCAGTGACAGAGTCTCAATTCAGCTCTTCAGATTTGCTGCCTGGCTCTCTAACCAGCTGACACAGAGTTGTATTAGCTGCAAGAGTGAGACTGGGTGGTAGTGGGTATTGTATCTCTGCTTCTGCTTTGGTTGGTGTCCTTACTGAAGTGTGGGAGACGGCGTGCTCCTGTATCTCATCACTGGAGAGTAAAACATACTTTATATCCTAGTGACCAAACATCTCAAACCATTTAAATATCTCTCACCTGCCACTTCAACAGTAGGTACCAAAGCTGCTTTTGAGAGAAGACTTGATTTGACTGATCTTTTCGCAAATCTCTCCCATAAATCAAGCCCTACCCGACCAGTTTCTGAGACTGCATCCTCATCATCATTTGGGCACAACACTGGTGTGTCAAAAGAGAAACATCACAAGGGAGAGATTTGCAATTAAAAAGAAATCAAACAGCCTTTGCCAAATGGATTTCTGAAATGGAAAGCAACATTTTGTATCAGAATGGATGTATAGAGAGAGCAGCAGTAAAGAGGACAGTTGGAGGGAAAAGAAAACAGTTAAAAATTGCAATCAGCATATAGTGGGCACAGCCAACTGAAGAGTTAAGTGACAGAGCCTTATTCACTCTTATGAATTAATAATTGATTCAGTAACAAATCACTAATGTTGCAGTAGTCATGGTGAATAAGATAATAAATGTGTCCTGTCCAGGGAATGCAATGTTGTTAGAATTCAGCTGAAATTATTCATAAATGTGCTACTTTTCCTCATCTCCAACTACTGCTAGTTTAGCTTTTCTTTTTAATCTTCCTAAGCTGTCACATTAGATGGTGGAGCTAGTCACGTTCTATATACAGTGGAATATTAAGGGGAACTGTGGAGACACTATGTCAAATTTCAGTAGATAATAGACACAAATTGGGAAACAAAGTATTTCCATCCCTTCCCACACTCCTCCTCTGGATTAATAAATAAATAAAATAGAAGCCCGAAGGCTATTTAACAACATTCGCTTGTGACCCCTGTGGGCTGTCTGCCTCTCACTCCCTTCCTGCTTGTACGCAAGGCTTCTAAGTTGGGTGGCATACAAAAGGAGCTCTGCATCCTTTTGGAGTGAGGGCTTTTTGTGAAAGGGGGTATGAGGTCTCTGCCATCTGTCCTGCAGAGACGATTTGCAGCCCTTGCACACTGGTGTAATAAGTGGGCAGAGGTCCTTTTGTAAATCGCACTCCACCAGAGCACTGCATGATGGGGTCCGGCAACTGGGAGCTTGTATATCTAGGACATCAGGGAAAAGATAAGGGAAGCATTAGGGGGAGAGAATCACTCAGGAAGCCATAAAGAAGAAGGTGAGGCAGGTAGAACAGTCCTGAAGAAGATGGAATGTGTTTCTAAGTGTCATAACATAAATTATGTGAACAGCAGAATCTATCTAACCATATCAGGGAAAGTGATGCTGGGAATTAACACCTAGGAAAAGAAACCAAACAAAAATGATAAGTAAGGCACAGGGTTTTTTATTTTTATTTCTATTTTTATTTTTATTTCTTTATTTGTAACAAGTGAGTGTAACTGAACTTTATTGTAGCCTCAAATCGGTGAATTCTTCATTGCTTAAAGTTTTCAAATCAAGATTTGGATGCTTTCCTAGAAGAGAAACTGTAGCCAAGAGCAAGGTGTTCAGTGAGTGAATGAAATTCTGTGGTGTGAGATGTCAAGGTGGTGAGGGAGAGAAATTCACCCTTAAACTCTGTGAACAGAGTCTCTGAGTATATCTGGAAAATGACAACAGTACGAAACAAAAACTGTTAGTGTCAGAATGAAAAATGCTGAGGAAATTATCAGAGTAGTTAAAGACTGCAAAGAAGGAAGATAGGGAAGGCAGCGCAGAACTGAGGATTAATGGTAAGCAGTCCAGGAGAAAAGATAGGAGAATAATTAGCAGGACAGCAGAAGGATAAGCTGTAGAACATAGGAGAAATCTAAGTGAAAAGAGGAAAACCTGAGGAAGTAATGTCTAGAATGTTTAGAGCTTAGTTTGAGTGGCAGTGACGTTTTCAAAAGGGAATGTAGGTCAGAAAATCTTCAGTCTGGTTCTGTTCAGGTTTCTGGTATAGAGTTATAGAATTTGTAGAATTATAAGCTCTAAATATTGTAGATGTGACTTGCATCTACAGTGAAGATGACATGAAGTCACGTATACAATGGAGATGAGCGTGTATGAAGATAAGCATGTCTATCTGGGCCAGGCAGATTAATAGCATCCAGATATGGACCAGAGACATCATGAGAGAACTGCTCTGGAATCCAGGAATACTGTGCTGAGAAAGTGGAGGTAGTGCAGAAGAAAAAAATTAGCTGATAGCAGATCTCATTGGTTAGATACAGGCACACTTTGCTCATCTGTACCAATTTCATCTGAAGATCTCAAGCCTTTAAGGAAATTTCTCTCTGTGTTCCCCAGTAAATTAGGAATAGCCCTGATTTTTCCCTCCTGATGCGATGCAGAAGACATCAGGAGCCTCCCATAAAGCACAGCAGCATAGAGCCCCATCTCTGTCTGGAGACAGAGGAAGAGCACAGCAGTCAGCGTGGGTTGAGCTGTGCAGTGTATGATTTCCCAAGTTGGACACCGGCCAAGATGACATTGTCAGATTGCTTGCTTTCTGAAAAACACTGCCGTGGTGTCCACAGTGATCACACGATATGAGGACCTCCCACCTTTGCCTCCCTGTCCCCGGTTGCCTGGATGCTAGCAAAGAACACGGAAAGCCCAGCAGAATGAGCATTCCTCCTCCTGTAATCAGAGAGGAGAAGCCACGTTTGTGGATGCCTGCCCCAAGGATACCTAGCAGGCATGGTGGAAAGAGCAAGGGAGCTGTACGTGCCTCTCTGATTGGGAATAATGACGTCAGAGCCAGGCGCAGGGGGCTGGGGCTGCTACCACATGGCAAATCACATGCGGCATGGTTGTCTTCACATCCTCCTCCAAAAGGCTGTGTTTACTCACGCGCTGCAGCACATTGCTGCTCAGTACAAATAAAACACATCTCTCTGGGATGAGTGGGGATCAGGGTTCATGTGTGGATGGGTATGCATCTATGCACACTTACAGGCAGCATTAGACAATGCTCTTCTCCCTTCCTCATTGTTTTTAATATCATATTATGGACATGCTCTGCTTCTGAGGCTATGAAATCACTTTAAGCAAAGCCTAAGCCCTTTTCCATGCAACAAGAGAGACAAATAGAGTGAGAATGGAACTGGAGGGAAGCTGAGAAGACCAGAGTCCTTAGCTGTCTGTTTGCCCTATCCACTTGTCCGCTCTATGCTTCTACATTCCCTCTTTCTCCTGCCACCCAGCCCTCCCCCTTCCCCCGTACACATACACTCCTTTTATTCTCAGTAAGTTATTAAAAATGTAGACATCACTGGCTCCCAGGGTCAATATGTTGTTTTTAAATTTAAACATGAATTTCCATTTCATTGAGCCTTCAGGCCTAATGAGATGTGCTTTGACAGGAGCAGCTAGCTGGAAAAGGCATGATTGAGGGGCGAGCCAATAATATTAACTCACAGCAGAGTGTGCACACACAGCACTGGAGCCACGAGCCTTGATTCGCTACTATCCGGGGCTCCAGCTACAGCAGGCAAGGATTTCTGCTGCAGGCCCTGCGGTGAAATGTCAAATGCATTTAACCATCTGTGAGCTCCGCTCGCTTGGGCTGGCCCAAGTTGGACAGCCTGAACAGGGTTTCTTTCAGTTGGGATGACAGACAGGGCCAGGAGGGCTCAGGAAGTTGGGTCTGTCAGTTTGGAGGGCATCAGCTAAAACTAAGGAAGAGTGCAAAGCAGAGGAGAAGGTGCTAGGGCTGTTATTGAGAGATATAGGCTTCTGCTGACTTGCTGCATGACCTGGCAGATAACTTTAGAATTTATTGAGGAGCAGGAAAAGAGTATTTGCATATCCTGGTGTTAGACAGCCATCGTTTCCCGGTACAGTCAGTGGACAACAAGGAGTTCTAGTAGAGAAAAGTGCAAAAACTTGTTTGGGACTTTCATATGGAGAACAACATTGTCCAGCCACGTGCATATAAAGTGTGGGTATGTGGGGGAATATGACTGTACTGTACTCTATGAAGATGTAGGAACCCCAACTGCTTGTCCACAGGGAAGACCTACACCTTGTAGTTTATAGTTGGCTCATCTCAATAGTGCATTTTGACAAAGGGTTGTAAGATCCTTTGTCTGGCTGTGGCACTATACAAGGCTGTCACTGGAAATCACATTTTCCCGTATTTCTGAAAGAAGGGTCATTTGAAGCTATCCATTTAGGAGACTACCTTTTACCCCATAAAAAAAAAAAAAAATGGTCTACTATTCCTAACATGTAGGGCTGTAGATGACCTGTGGCTAAACAACAAAGTGTGTTTAGGCAAATGGTGAGTACATGTGCAAGTAGTAATGTAGGTCTGTTTTTTCCTGCTTGTAATGCAGAGAATGCTCCTAAGTGATATCCAAATAACAGTTAGCAAAAGTGTTCTACCAGCAGTTATTTTTTCTCCACTGAAAATAGTAATTTTAGCATTGATAAATTTGAAGAGAAACGTTGATAAGAAAATATTTTTTTTGCAAAACTGATTGATTATCAATGAAAATTTGATGTTACACAGACTGAATCCAATCCAATCCAGAACAGGTCTGTTTGTTTGTTTTTCAAACTTCCAGTTTCTTTATCTGCAGGTAGAGGAAGATCCTTTTCTCAGACAGACCTGATCTAGATGCTCAGTGATTAAAAATTGCTCAGTGTGTCCCTCTCAGGTGTAGTTTGTAGGGCTTCCTTCATTTAAAACTGAAAGTAGTCCTCGTCATGATAGTTTTGTGAGTTTGCTCCTACTGAAACCCACAATGACAGATGCTGGTGTCTTTGTATATATTTATAAAATACGAAGAAGAAATGCAGCATGATATTAAATGAAAAGTAAATCAGAGTGGTAATTAATAATAAAGGCTGCTGAATATTCTGAATCTTTGAAAAGGGTTGCTTTCTCCCCCCCTGGATCCAGTGAGCACTCATTCGTATGAATAACATTACATGCATGAGTAATCCCTTTGAACTCAATGAAACACAAGTTAAGTATGTGCAGGAGGTCCATGCAGGACTGGGACCAGGAGCTTCATCTCCGAGTTCAGGACAAGCTGTAGTGTGATGTTTGTACTGTTGCTTAACTGTAATGTGGATGTAAATAGTAAATGTTCCCACTTCTAGTCTGTCGGGGCTTTGCTGAAAGAGATACCCTCTTGGTGCCTAACCCCTTCTGGATTTCTGCATTTCTGGCCTTTAAAGTGTGATATTTAACTTTCAGAAAGCAAATAACAACCATTGTACACTTTTTCACACCTTTCTCCTGAGATTCTTCCAAAGCACTTTTGACAACATTAACTGATGAGACCTGACAACCCCTCTGTTGAAGATGGGCTTTCAGATTTGCCATTTCTCCTTCTCCCCATCTCTGATTCTGTATATATTCCCATGTATATTTCGATCTTCTGTAGAGCTTCATCTGCTAGAAATATGTGATAATAAAAGAAGCTAAGCTTTTACTCTGTGTTTTCTAAAAAACAAATTTCTAACTTACGTGGTCTGAAGAAAAATACAATTTATATATATATATTTTATTCTTTGAGGAAAATAATTCAGTGAGTCAGTGCTTCCATTTGAGAGTACTGGACACTCAGATCCCATTTTACAGACAAGTGGGTTGACAAAGGAGAAGACAAATATAAAGTTTTGTTCTTTACATGAAATAAATCATCACCATTTGAAGCAAAAAGTAAGAAACCTGGAGTACCAAATCCCTTGCTTTATGTCCTGGCTGACACTCATAGTAGGAGACACAAACCTCAGCCGCCGAGATGGTGTGAGGATTTGCAGCCTTAACATATAGAATGTTTTCCATAAGCTGAGTTTCATGAGTCAGCATTTCTGAGGGCAATAACTTACAGTAATAAACAGGGAAAGAACACCAAGTTTGTGTGGGTAAATTTGGTTCTAAAGTGAGTGATGTACTTTGTAGTAATCAGGTACAGTTGTGAGCTGAACACTTTAAAGCCTGTGAAATATGTTCTCTGTTGGATGACTTCAGCTCGGTTTCTTTTTTTTTTTCCCCTATCTTCTCCCTCTCCCTCCCCCCTTCCCTCTTCTAGCTTTAGCTGTCTTTAAGGACAGGAACTTCGGTGGAGTATTTTGCATTACCATTACAGAAATAGAGAATAGGGAGTGCAGCATGGAGGGGACGAATACAAATTTCCCAGTTCATTACTGATTTTCGTGAGCTGCAGAAGGAAGCTGCTGCGGTCTCTGTATGGAGTCTGGAGGTTGGGAGGAGGGGGGAAAAGATAAAGCAGACTCGGGAACAGCAGTTCCATGTAAATTCTTTCCCATTCCCATGTCTTTCTTCTCAGTGGAGTCTTGGAGCGGATTCAGGCTTTTCATGTTCACAGAGAATTGGAAGCTTAGATCTCTGACCTTTTTAAAATCCATTTTGAGTCTCATCTTTCAGAGATTTAAACAAAAGATTTTGACCTAAAGGGCTATTGTTTTACACTTTCTGATAGAAGGGTTAAGAAAGACTGAGAGGAAGGAGGGCAGAAAAAGAGATTATCTGAAATGGGACCTGGTGGTGTTCTGGTGGTAATTTTGCAAGCAGGAAAGGGAGGCAGAGGCTTGTAAAGATGCAAGTTTCTGCTTTTAACCTGTAGCAGGAAATGAGGAAAAGAGATCTTGGGGAACAGACAGAATCCCTGTTGGAATAATACTACTTTCCTTACTATAGTAAACTTGGTGCTAGGATGCTCCTGATTCATTGCTGCCACCACAGTCAAATACTGTTGTGGCTTTCCTATACAGTCCCTAAAGAAATGTCTGATATACCAGAGTTTTCGAAAGGGACAAGTTATCCTGTCATTGGGCGTGCTGGGAGCTGAGACCACTCAATTCCTTAACTTGAATTCTTCATTCTTGATGGTGCAGTCTTTTCAATGTGAACACTGGCCATAACAATGAAAA